>JAXQKE010000136.1:0-44387 GCA_037042355.1 Candida sp. Y128-05E | reverse complement strand
GGTATAGCTTATCCATTGTACTCTTCTTTTTTGCCAGTTTATTTAGCTACTAGGGGTGCGGATATTTCCGCAGATACCACCCTGGGTGTTTATAGAGACAACTTGATCTCCAATGTCTGTTCAATTGGGGGTCCAATGATTGCTGGGGTGTTGTTGTACTATTTTCCAATTCTTGGTAGAAGAGGTGTCATGGCTATCGGAGGGTTATCTACAATGGCTTTCTTATTTGGTTTCACTCAAGTACATACCCGTCCTCAAATGGTAGCCATGACTTCGTGTACTTATATTACTTTGTACATTTACTACGGGGTTATATATGCTTATACCCCAGAAGTAATGCCATCAATGGCTAGGGCCACAGGAAATTCACTTTGTCTTTTATGTACGAGGATAGCCACGGTCATTGTTCCCATTATAGCTTATTTTTCAGATACAAGTTCATCAGTTCCAATCTGGGTGTGCGGTGTATGTGTCGGATTAATTGGGATAATTGCCTTGTTTTTCCCATTCGAACCCTCCAAACAAAGAGTGGTTTGAAGTAGTATATTATATATCCTGTTTATATCCTGTTTAGATTCAATTCGTATTATTTATTTTAAGAACATTCTCAATTATCAATGTAAAATTCGCCAGATGCATGGTTATGAATTCCGGAACGCCGCAGGTGTATTGCTACGTCATATTACTTGGAAAAAGTAAGTTAGTGAAAACGATTTCATTGACGAAGAGATGTGGAGGTATAGATGTTACGGGTATTATCCTCGACCATCAAACTCGCGATCTTATCCTGAACCTTGTCTGATCAAAACTCTTTTTTTTAGCCTCGATTGTATCATACACATTTCCCAATTTAACCAGTTTTACATGCAGCAGACGGGCCGCAAACCAAGATTTTTGCATCCCCACCGAAATATCGATAAATCTTGGGAAGTTTTCATATATAATAAACTGAAATTCCCAAGAAGAATTTAGAATCAAATTATCATGTCTTGGTTCAAAAAAAGCCCCAAGATGGATGAAAAGAAGGAGATTTCTCCTGCAACTTCGATACAATCAATAGAAAACCCTTCAACTCAAAGTGAGATCTCTGATTTGGAATCTAGTGATTCAGTATTAACGTTGAAAATGAAGTTAATTAACGATGCTTTAGACCAAATCGGGTTCACTCCTTATCACTTAAAATTGTTTTTCTTGAATGGTATGGGTTATGCTACCGACTCACAGTTGACATTTATTGAATCAAATGTCAGACAATTTGTAAATGCCCAATTTGGTTACAAATTCCCAGTGTCTAATATCATGTTGTACGGTGGTATGTTGGCTGGTTCTTTATTCTGGGGTTTATCCGGTGATTTGATCGGACGTAGATTAGCTTTCAATTTGTCATTGTTAACTTCCGCACTTTTCACCATTATGGGAGGAATGATGGGGACATTTGCGTCTTATAATTTGTTTGTTTTCTTGGGTGCTTTTTCCGCTGGTGGGAACTTGGTTTTAGATACTTGTGTTTTCTTGGAATTTTTAGCCCATAAAGATCAATGGTTATTATCATTTTTTGCATTATTTTGGGGTATTGGTCAAACAATAGCCGTTTTATTAGCTTTTGCATTTTTACCCAGTCATTCTTGTACTGTGGATGAAAATACCACACCAGAAACATGTCCTTCCCATGAAAATAAGGGTTGGAGATATGTCTACTATTCCAATGGTGCTATTGTATTGGTTTTGGCGATATTACGTTTAACCATTATTAGATTAAGAGAAACCCCTAAATTCTTAGTAGCCAATAATCGTGATGAGGAAGCAGTTGCAAGTTTACAAAGTATTGCCCAAAAATACAATCGTCCATGCGATTTAACTTTGGAAGCCTTGCAAAAGTGTGGTGAAATTACCTCCAATCATGATTATAGAGATTCGCGTACATTCGGTGGTACCTTGAAATTGGTATGGGGACATATCAAAATTTTGTTCTCATCAAAGAAAATGGCAAGATCGACTAGTTTATTATTTGCCTCTTGGTCAATGTTGGGTATTGCCTATCCATTATATATTTCCTTCTTACCGGAATATTTGAAACAGAGAGGGGGACAAATTGATGCTACTGACACCTACGGGGTTTACCGTGACAACATTATTTCGAATGTGGTATCTATCTCAGGACCAATGATGGCTGGGGCAATGTTGTATTACATACCATGGTTAGGTCGTCGTGGTGTTATGTGTATTGGTGGTCTTGTGTCCATGGGATTTTTCTTCGGGTATACTGCAGTTAGAACCAGAACCCAAAATGTGGCATTATCCTCAATTTCTTTTGCAACCATTTACATTTATTTCAGTGTCTTGTATGCATATTCCCCTGAAGTCTTACCTTCATCAGCTAGAGCTACTGGTAATGCCCTATGTATTGCTATCACAAGAGTTTCAGGGTGTATGGTAGCGCTTATTGGGTATTTTGGGGATCCAACCACCTCGGTTCCTATTTGGATCTGTGGTACTTTAGTGGGTCTTATTGGTTTGATGGCATTGGCTTTCCCATACGAGCCTTCTAAACAAAGAGTGGTCTAAGCATTCTCGGAAATGTAGTATTTATATAACAATGGGTGATAATATTATTCGGCACTTATAATAATATTATATGTATAATAGCTTTTATTAATTAGAAAATACAGATATATTTTACAATTAGAATGTAGTAGATATGGTTTTTCTCGATAATTATATTCCCATTTTAAGTTATTGATAGTTTTGTTGATTTAAATTTTTCAATAATTTTTGCAACCATTTTTATTTTTTTTAATGTCTTGAGACGGATTAACTTTTTGGCGAGTACAGTAACACATGGGTTGATTGGATGATCTTCAATAATAAGATACCCCTTTTATTGTCGTATGACACTTATACGGGTAGTAGGATTACTATCGATGGTGGGAAGGGACAACAGGCTTTAATCGGTTGATTTTTTAGGTGGTTCTCTCGAGATGTTGGGCTCAACCCGAAAACGTGGGTTGGTAATGAGATAAAGTTCAATGACAATACTGAATATTATTTAGCAAATGGAGAAAGAAAAGATTTGAATTATTCTCCTTTTCAGTCAATCATGAAGAACGAAGAGAAGGTTTCAACAGTTTCATTGGATTCCATTGAAAAAAACTCCACCGATGGTGAAGATATGAATGTATCCAATGATACAATTTTGACTCAAAAGATGCATTTGATCAACAATACTTTAGATCAAATCGGGTTCACTCCGTATCATTTGAAATTGTTCTTTTTAAATGGTATGGGTTACGCTACAGATTCCCAGTTGACATTCATTGAATCAAATGTGAGAACTTATGTTAATTATCAATTCGGTTACATATTCCCGGTATCTAATTTGATGTTATTTGCTGGTATGTTAGCAGGTGCTCTCTTCTGGGGTTTATCGGGGGACTTAATTGGAAGAAGATTAGCTTTCAATTTGTCATTGTTAACTTCAGCGATCTTTACAATCATGGCTGGGATGATGGGAACTTTTGCGTCTTATAATTTGTTTGTTTTCTTGGGTGCTTTTTCCGCTGGTGGGAACTTGGTTTTAGATACTTGTGTTTTCTTGGAATTTTTACCTCATAAGCATCAATGGTTATTATCATTTTTTGCCTTGTTTTGGGGGGTAGGCCAAACGGTTGCAGTGGCTTTGGCTTTTGCATTCATGCCAAATTATTCCTGTTCGGGTAAAACTCCAGAAGCATGTCCATCACATGAAAATAAAGGTTGGAGATATATGTACTACACCAATGGATCTATAGTCTTAGCGTTAGCTATACTAAGATTAACGGTGATCAGGTTAAAAGAAACCCCGAAATTTTTGGTTGCAAATAACCGTGATGAAGATGCTTATTTGAATTTGAAACATTTAGCGGAGAAATACAATAGACCTATGGATTTAACATTAGAACAATTACAAGAATGTGGAAAAATTGAATCTAATGACGATTTCAGACAACATCGTACTCTTAAAGGTACTTTATCATTGATTTCTAAACATGTCAAAATTTTGTTTGAAAATAAAAAAGTTGCCAGATCGACCTTGTTATTATTTACGTCTTGGTTATTGTTGGGTATTGCCTATCCATTATACTCATCTTTCTTACCTCAATATTTAGCATCAAGAGGAGCAAAAATCTCGGCTGACGATACTAATGGTGTTTATCGTGATAATCTTATTTCAAATGCATGTTCCATTGCTGGTCCCATGATTGCCGGTGCGTTATTATATTTCTGTCCAATTCTTGGTAGAAGAGGGGTCATGGCTATTGGCGGTTTATCAACTATGGCATTTTTATTTGGATATACCGCAGTCAGAACTCGAGCTCAAAATGTGGCATTATCGTCATTGTCGTTCGTTTGTATATACATTTATTACGGGGTATTGTATGCGTATTCACCAGAAGTTATGCCTTCAGCAGCTAGAGCGACTGGGAATAGTTTATGTATAGCATTAACGAGAATCGCTGGATGCTCGGTAGCGGTTATTGCCTACTACTCTGACGTCACATCTTCAGTGCCCATCTGGATTTGTGGTGCATTTGTTGGAGTAATCGGATGTTTGGCATTATTATTCCCATTTGAACCTTCTAAGCAAAGGGTGGAATGATAAATATAAAGTTCATTTGCATTATATGTATTTTGTTACTTTTTATTGGTGTTACCGTTTGATTTTTTGCTGGTATTATAGCTTGTACAGATGTTTTGTTTATATGTAGATGCATGTATTCATAATTGTAATATAATTAATTTGATAACTACTTATCATCTTGGTTGTGAACTAAGACCGATTGATTTGAATTCGAAACTTTTCACCACTTTTCCATATTACACATGCAGGTATGTATATAGCAAGAGAAAACTGGCTCTTTGGGCAATAGTTTGGTACATTAACACATTACATTGTTGAGCACCAATAGCACTATCGAGAGAGATTTGTAGTATTGTATGGAGACGAACATAAGGTATAATTAGGTCATTTACAAGAGAGAGTTTACTCTCTTTGATATCCTTACAATTCGTTCTTGTGAATTGTAGGAAGCATTCTGTGATGGGTTATAATTTTATATTGTACAATTATGGGATCATTGTAGCATAATATATCAATGTCGATCAGATGTGTTTTACAGACATGGTTCTTACAACATTTGTTGCAATCAAAGTTTATCTATTTTAAATATTTAATTTCATCTATATTTCTGGTTTTAAGCAGTACATTCTGACAGGATACAATTCTTTAGGTAATCCCTTCTGGAGATCGGAAGCGATTAATTTGAATCCAGCTTGGGAGAATAAAGATCTGAAATTGTCGTCGGTTCTGGTGATGGACGAATCAGTTTCATCGAAAATGTCTTCTTCAGGGGCAATATTTTCCTTCACCACCATGGTTCCTACACCATTGGCAAGTAAAGCCTGTCTGCATTTAATCCAGAATTCTACTAATTCATCATCGGGCAATTGTCCTACGCACCATTGACACCAGATTAACCAGTATTTACCCAATTTACTGGGATCGCATTGCCAGTCTTGCATACCTATATCGTAGATATCACCCAATTTCCCCTTCTCACGTACTTGAACTAATTCCTTTTCCATTTGTTGAACAAATGGTTGTACTGGTTCTAATAAATCACACTGATCACTGATTTTCCAAAGGAAATCACGGGTGATTCTACCTATACCTGCACCCATGTCAATGGTTAACTTGGGGACATTGGGAGGACATTGCATTCTAGTTTGTAATTTACGAATAAATGTCGAAGATCCAATGATATCTACTTTAGGAACTGGTGTTTGTTCACCGAATCCACCCAAAACACCGTCTACTGTAGCAGGAACTCCTGACCAGTACTCTATAGCATCGTCATAGTTGATCTTAGCGTCTGCAACACCATCAACATCACCCACTACGTCGTCAATAACTTTAAATGGCATTTTATAGTATAATATACTCACTGATTCAATTTGAAAAGTTCAATGCTCATCGTAAATACGAAATCAATAAAATATCAATTTCAAGTGAAAAACAGATAATTAGCAATACAAACTCATTCTTCATTCTACTAGAGATACTCTACTACTATTACAATACTTTATATAGTTAAATTTAAATGATTTACAACACTTCTGGTGGATTCCTTAATAAAGTAAAGATATTTGCTCAGTCGAAAAAACGTTTAATTAATTAATCTAATTGATCTTTTAGGTACTATATTTGCCATGATCTTAATAGAGGATGCCAAATACTCGTGTATGGAGTGTATACGAGGGCACAGGTCTTCTCTGTGTCGACACCATACTAGACCTCTACTTCAGGTGCGTTCCAAGGGAAGACCAAACGTACATGCCAACGGTAATGCCAACCATAGAATAGCCGTATTCGCTAAAGAGATTGTTCCCTTAACTTCTAATAAGAAAGATCCCATTGTTGTATTGAAAGCTTCGGATAAACAGATTATTGATATTGAAAATGGGAAGTTGCTAGGTCCTTATATTGCTCACGATAATGTGCGGCCTCCTCCTCCGATTATCAATAGTAATTCCTTTGTAATTACTCTAGGTTGTGGCTGTGATATTAATAAAGTTCAGAAATCTTGTGGGTGTTCAAACAAGAAAAGATCGGTTAATAAATCAAAGATTTTAAAGACATATTTATCAAGGAGATTGAAACAGGAAAAGGTTGGTAAACCAGATATTAAGTTGGAAAATATTGAAAGTTTGGTTAAACTTTCTGATTGCTCCGAAGGTTCTTGTTTGTGTGATGGGAATTGTAACTGTCCTGGTTGTAAAGTACATGATACAAGTAATGGTAATGTTAATGGAAGTAATGTTAATGTTAATATGGGTATACCCAATATACCTATGAATGGTATGAATAATGTACCTATACAGAATAATTCTATGAATGGACATCCACAGAATAATAATATGAATCCTTATCCTGATCTACAATCAAAGTTCCAATACAATTATCTCAATACTCCATATAATCTAGAAACCGAGTCTCCTAGTTCATGTTCCTGTCCTGATGACAATTGTGACTGTACCAATTGTGAAACTCATGGTATCATTAATGGTTTGAAGTTGGACGAATTGTTTACTATGAATTATGATCCTAATCTATTATCAGCACTAGATTTACCTGATAATTCAATGAAACATCCTGAATCTAACAAAATTATTCCTGGTTTAACCCAATTGAACTTGCAACCTATCAATAATAATGCCAATCCATCCTTGCAGCACCAGCAGTTATTCAATAATAATCTACCATCTTTCCAGAATAATTCAAAACCAGGTTGTGGTTCCAATAATGATGTAAAATCATCATGTTGTGCCAAAACAAATAGTTCTCCAGATTCAGGTATATCTGACGAGTCAGTAAGATTGGAGTCTTCCAAATCGTCAGAATCGAGTTCTATAACAACCAAGGATGATTTTCCAGGAAAATCAAAATGTTGTACAAATAAAGAGGAATTTTTAAGGTGTATGGAAGAAGCGTTTAAATCAAGTTAAACTAGAAGGTTAAATGAATGTTAATAGAGGTTTATTGTAAGAGTATATTGTATATAGATGGTTTAAAACTCGGTATAGATTTTAATCAATTGAAATCACGTGATTTTGGGTGGTGAATTTTTCAGAAATTTCTGATGAACAACAGTGGGTTGTAAAATCGACTTGTCCAGTTTAAATTACAAGGACACATCTGTTTGTAATGGAAGAACCAGTGGATATCTCATATTACTTGGGTTCTAATAATTCAGATGCTCAGGCAAACTTGGATGTTCCCTTGAGTAATGGTGAAATTGTTAGTATCAACTTGGTGGAAGAATTGCCAGACGATCCCAATGAATTGATTGCGTTTTTAGAAGGCGAAAAGTGTGATAAAAAGTACTGGATTTCAATTGCTACAGCATATTCTCAAGTCAACAAGTTCAAGGAAGCACTTGTGATTATAGAAAAGGCATTGACTTTAGATTTGTTCAATGATGAAGATAAAACGGCATTCCATTCGTATTTGACTTGGTTATACTTGAAATTCGTAGCCAATGGCATTGATAAAGAAAGTTATATCACCAAAGCCACTGCCGAAATCAAATATCTTGGAAATATCGAATCTTCAAATAAAATTTCCAATTTATTATCAAAAGCTTGTTTGTACCTATTCCAAGATAAATCGGACGATGCATTAAACATCTTTGATAAATTATTGAAAATTGACCCCAACAATTGTTTTGCTTTAATGGGTAAAGCGCAAATTGTTTTGAAGAAGTCAAAAAACTATAATGTTGCCTTGAAATTGTATCAACAAGTATTAATCTTAAATCCATTAATGAAACCCGACCCAAGAATTGGGGTTGGTATTTGTTTCAAGTTTTTAAAAGATGAAAAAATGGCTTTGAAATCTTGGGAAAGATCGTTGGAAATCAACCCCAATAATTATAAATCAAAAATCTTGTTGACTTTGGCAAAATTCAATTCTTGTTTCACTGGTTCAACTAATGATGAAGAATTTATCAAAAATTATGAAGCCTGTGTCAAGTCTGCATCGTCGCTCTATAATCAAAATCCTGATGATTATGTCATCATGTTGGTCATAGCATCGTACTTTTATTCGAAACAAGATTATGATGCCGTCGAAAAAGTCGTTGCGAAAATTATTAATGATATTACTGGTAATGTTAAAGTGAAAAATTTGGGCAAAATATCCAAATACCAATCAACCATACTCTCGCAATGTTCATTATGGTCCGGGAAAGTGGCTTTTGCTAAAGGTGACTTTACCCAATCACAAAAATATTTCAATGAGTCAATCAAACTTAATGACAATAATTTACAAGCCAAACTGGGGTTGGGTCAATCACAAATCAATCGTGGTTCTCTAGAAGATGCAATCATGACATACGAATCGATTTTAAAGACAAACCCTAAATGTTTAGAAGTTAACTACTCGTTAGGGGTATTATATTCCAAGCACAAATCAAGAAGAAAGCAAGAACAGGCAATCTCCATACTAGAAAGATACTTGCGATTGGCTAGTAATCGTGGTGTTCCTTCTAGTGGTAGTGATGAAACAACTGAATTCATGAAACGAGAACCGGTAGCACTTAACGCTTATTTGATTTTAAGTAAATTATATGAAGCAAAAGATATTGGACAATCATTGACTTATTTGACGAAGGCAATTGAATCAAGAAAACAAATCAATATGGATGCACCATTGGAAGTTTATAATAACATTGGTGTTTTCAATTTCATTAGAGACAATACTGAAAGTACATTGGAAAACTTTGAAACCGCCTTACAAAAGTTGAACAATGTCACCGACTTCAAAAGTGCTGATGGCGATGTGTTGGTAGACTTACCGGAAGATTTGAAAATCACGGTGAATTATAACTTGGCAAGATCTAAAGAAAACACCAATCAAGCTGAATCTATTGAAATGTACGAGCAAATGCTTAAAGAATGTCCAAATTATTTCTCTGCAAAGTTAAGACTCTTGTTTTTGGATAGTGTTGCAACTAACTCCCTGACCAAGGAAGAAATTAAACAGGAAATTGAAACTTTACTTGCCACGAATGCATCACAATTAGAAATTAGATCATTTTACGGTTGGTTTGTCAAGAATTTTGGGAAAAAACTTGGGTTGAAACCAGATGCGGATACCACCCATCAAAAAGATACTTTAGTGCAATATGATTCACATGATTGTTATGCATTGATTTCGTTGGCTAATATTTATTGTATTATGGCAAGAGATACCAAATTAGGTTCTTCCCAAGATAATGACAAACGAAAGAAGTATTACATTCGAGCAATAGAATTATTCACAAAAGTCTTGTCGATTGATTCTCGTAATGTTTACGCCGCCCAAGGTTTGGCCATTTCTTACATTGAAAACAAAGAATTACATAAAGGTTTAGATATTTTGAGAAAAATCAGAGATTCATTGAATGATATTTCCGTTTATTTGAATTTAGGTCATGTGTTGATTGATTTGAAGAATTATAGTAAAGGTATAGAAAATTACGAGATTGCATTGGGAAGATTCACCGATGGGAATGATTCGAGAATTTTATCATTTTTGGGAAGATCGTGGTTTTTGAGAGGTGTATCAGAAAAGAGTTTACCTTTTTTGAAGAAATCGGTTGAATATACCGAATTAGCATTAAAAAACTCCACCGGAACTGCATCATCAATTAAATTCAATTTAGCTTATGTTCAATTCCAGATTGCCGAATTTATTACCAAGCTTCCAGTTAATCAAAGAAACATCGACGATATTGAAAAAGCTATTGTTGATTTACAATCGGGTATTGAAACATTAAATGCTTTGGCGTCTGACGATGAAAAGCATCCACCATATCCTAAATCTGACTTGAAAGCAAGAGCAACGTTAGGTGAAAGTACATTATTGAATAGATTGAATGCCTGTCTTGAAGAAACCAGAGCCAGTGTTGATGAGTTGAATGAGAAATTACAAATTGCTAAGCAATCTCGAGAAGAAGAAATGGCCAAGCGTTTGAAAGAGGAAGAAGAAAAATTATCGGCCAAGAAATTGAAGGAAGAAGAATTAGCTAAAGAACGAGCCAAATTGCAAGAACAAGCACAACAATGGGCCGAAGAAGCTCGAATGGATGTCGTAGAAGAGAGCGAAGCAGATGATAATTTGTTTAATGAAGATGAAGACAAAGATGGCAAAGATTCCAAGGGTAAGAAGAAGAAGGCTACCAAGAATAAATCACCAGCTAAAAAGGGTAAGAAGAAGAAGACCAAGAAGAAGATTGCTGATAGTGATGATGAGCCAAGTGCTCAGGAAACCGACCAGGAAGATGAAGTAAAGGAAGGAAATGGTAAGAGAAAATTGGAGGAAGATGAAGAACAAGACAAGCCTAATAAATCCAAAAAGAAGAAGGCATTATCTAAAGAAACTATTGAAGATAGTGATGACGAATTAGATGGATTATTTGGCGATGAATAAATTTTGTAATATATATTAATATAAGGACATACCGAGCGTGATACTAAAGTAGTTATTCTCTATAGAATCAATGTCATATATGTATAGTTAGTTGATAGTTTGCCTAAGTACTATTGATACGGTAATCTAGAGCACCACCCAAGCTCTAAGCCAATTCGTTCTCCCTCTTGCTAGATACGCATTATAAGTAAGGAAAACTCTTGGATCTTAATTACCTGTTTTGATTCCCAATAAGAAGTCATCAAATGAATTCATGAATCATAACTGAAAAAAACGAAGCTATTCCTCAAGTAGTTCAACAAGTGGAATAATTTCAACCCTGGCCATCAATAGTATTCTTATTCGTATCAGAAGTCAGACTATAAAGTTTTTTATTTCATCTAAAGTAATAAATGATAACTGAAACACAAGTTATTCAACAAGTTGAATAACTTTAGTTCTTTAACCAATTCCTCATACTCTTATTCGAATCCGAAGTCAACTTATAAAGTTTCTTTTCAAATTCATCTAACGTATAAATAAAATCATTATTAATACTTTTATTGGTATTATTAGCATAATTATTAATCTCCATAGCTCTAGTCTTCAACAAATCCATAATTACAGTAATCAATTCCTCATCCTTAAACATGGTACACCATTTTTCAATCATACGATAGAAATGAGGTAACAATTTGTGCAAGTCTATGGTGGTACTACCTGTTTTGATTGCGTTTAAAACTTGGGAATTTATAAAGTCAGGATCAATCAAATCAATAAAACTTTGGGGGTTATCTTCTCCAATTTCACATATAGCCAAAATCTCTGCCAACCATATAGGTAAATCCAATTTTGTATCTTTCTCTATAGCTCTTCCTGGATTTCCTTCCAAATACCCCAAACCAGGCACAGTAATACTAAAACGACAAGGTATCTTCTCAGAATCTGCTAGTATATCATCTAGATCATAGTAGCTTCCAGACATGGTAAATAAACTCGACCCTAGATAAAATCGCGTGTTGATTTTTTATTTGTATGGTGTGTTGCAAGATGACAATTTTACAACCAAACAACACAAATTTACATAAAAAGTCAATTACATAAGTATGCAATACATTTATATAGATATTTAAATCAAATAGACAATTAGTAAGTTCAATCCAACAGTTTTGTTGATAATTCTGTGTTAAAGTTGCTATTCAATTGTATAAAAATGATTGTGTGATGAGACAGGTTAACCACAGTGAAATTTAACTGGCTGTATATCAATTAGAGTGATGTGGTAAATTTTGGCTGTGCTTGTTTGTTACGTTATACAATTGAACGGTTCTATCAGGTGGTGATTGCCATATTATAGTAATTTTTAATCTACAATTTTTGTTTATTTTATTGAGAAAAATCGGTATAAGATAATACCATGATCATAATAATCAATTGGTTCCACTCTAGAGTGTTAAATTGATTGATATTGCTCGTTTTGGTGGTTCAATTGTTTACAGCCATTTTAGTTACCAATGTGGTTTTTGGTTCCAGTGCGAAAGTTTAGGGATGATTAGTGTAACACTATTTTTTTATTTTAATGGAACTGCTATGGGGGAAGATAATCAAGACCAGCGTCTGGTAAGCGAAAGTCAACAATTAGATCATGGGGAAGTTCTGGAAACTTCGCCATTATTGCCAGTCACCCCGAGTAAGAGACGAGCGAATATAACGCTACTTTTATTGATTTTGCTTCTTATCAGTTTATTGGTGGTGCTATTGAATGTAGGGATATTCTTTAAGAATATTGATTATTATGTTGATGAGTCAATTAAGTTGGATATTGACGCTTTAAAATTAGACTCGTTTGATTTTCACGGTTTAAATTACCACATTGAAGGGGTGTTGGATGTTAATTACGATAATACCAATAGCAACAATAATCCAATTGTCACTACATTTCTCAAGATTATTGGCAGTATAATTGGTTTAATATCGATAAATCAAGATTTATCGATTCCAACAAGGTTTTATGTAAAACCGGCAATTTTGGATGTCAAGCCATTGCATGTGGTCAATTCTACATTATCCCAACAGATATACCTTGACTTCCATAATAACCAGTCGAATACTATTGATTTCTATTGTAGTTCACTACCGATCCCCTACAATGTCGTCAGATTGATGGATTATATGGACTCATTACCGGAGGACGAAGTATTGCTAGATGTAATTGGTTACTTCTCGGGGTATATCGAACATAAATGGGTGAAAATCCCTGTCAAGAATTTCAAGTTTGCTAAGAAGATTATGGTGGCCAAATCACAAATCATCCCCAGAATTACATTACAATCACTTAACGTACGCGAAAATAACCAGGGTCATATCCAGGTGTTTAATGAAATAACCATAGAAAACGGGGTGGATTTAAATTTGGCAATCGATTCAATTCAATGGCAGGTTTCCCTAAAAGATTGTCACAATTACACCTCGATTGGTACTTGGAAATCGAATCCTTTTGAAATTGTCTCGGGGCAAGATATTGACGTTGAAATCTATGGAATTATCGATTCTATCCCGGAAGATTTACACCAGGCGTGTAAGGATTCTGGAAAAACAGTCATAAATCGATTAATCCAAAACGTCATCGAGACCGATGTATTGGAATTTCGAATTAAAGCGATACACAGTAAAACGTTACCAAAATGGGTGACTGATAGCATCGAGCTTAATATAAAGTTCCCCATGGAAAGTAAAAATGTTAGCTTCCCCCAACTAAATTTCAAATCGATAGATCGATTTAATCTTGAGATCGACGACAATACTATTAATTTTGACGGTGGTATTCAATTTGATAATCCCTACCATATAAATTTTACCAGTTTAGTCAAACAACTTGGTGTGGAAATATATTACCACCACCACAAAATCCTGAATGTCAAAATTGACGACGCCGAGATTACAAACAGTTTCGAAGTATTGGATGTGAGTTCAAGGTCTAGTGTTGAAATAGAACGATCGGATATATTGCTGACATTGAACCGGGATGATGTGATCACGATTAAAATGGCGATTAGCGAAATTGCTTTGCAATTATCGATTGATGAAATAGTAGTGAAAGATATCCAAATACAGAGGGAGGTGACGATTGGTCAACTCAAAGAATATTACCACCATGAAAAGTTTGCGTACAATACTAGTGAAGTTCCCTTCAATGCCAGCATCCAGCAAATCCAATTACTCGCCAGTAGTCCCAATTCACTTGAACTATCGAGTGAAGTAGGGATAGACCCCAAAAACTATTCCATCAGGATACCCGACGATATAATAGTTGGTCTAAGTAAAAAAGACCATAACTTGACCACCATCACCACCAAAGGTATTTCGATAAATGGTGACAATGCCACGATCGAATCAATAATAACGATTGGACCCTTGAATACCAAAAGCAAAATAGAATTGGAAATGTTGGCCAGTCATATTATTAGTGGCTATAATACATCGATCGATATCAATTCGATAACTAGTGACAATGCCATGATGGCTAATCTATTAAATGGGCAAAGCCTATCCTCGGTTGACATTCCTCGATTCGACAATCCGTTTTTGATTGATAACACTATCCATTTATTTGGCAGCACTGTCGAAATAACCTTGTACAATCCCATTGGCAATTGCAATTTGTACGTTGATATATATCAAGCTACAGCCAAGCATGAAGATGTGATATTAGGAGAGTTGGAGGCTCCCCAGACGTTAATCATCACCCCTGGAGTCTACAAGACACCCAAACTACCAATACGAATCAATAGTAATGTGGGGATGGATATATTACAAAAGTATATAAATGGAGATTTACCAATAGAGTTGGTGAGTGTGTTTTTGATCAAGGTAGATGCGTTTTCCGGTGAGTTATTTTATAATGGCCATGGAATCAAGTCTAATGTTCGTTGGTGATTAGCGACTGAACGGAGGGTTCGATCCTTCATGGTGGCTTCTTGTGTCTCTTATTTTTTGTTTCAGTATGCAAGTTACTGTTTGGGGAAAATTGTTATTGTTTTCTATTTTTAGCCTGCAATCAGCCAACGAAAAAAAAAGAAAATTCTAAAAATTTGTTTTGGTGAGTTTGTAACAAGAAAAATTGTTTTAATTTAGCAAGTTCTTTATTTAGCTTATCCCACTCGTTGAAAACTTAGTATTAGCTATGAACGGATTATTTAGAATTACTACCTTGGCTGCCTTGGCTTCCACCTTCTCATCCGTCTTGGCCACTCCACCTGCCTGTTTGTTAGCATGTGTTGCTCAAGTAGAAAAAGGTTCCGATTGTTCAGGGTTAAATGACTTGAACTGTATTTGTTCAGACTTGAGTTCAGATATCGAAAAATGCTTCGACTCAGCTTGTCCTAGTGGTGACGCAGATGCTGCCAAATCTGCTTTCCAAGATTCATGTTCCGGTTACGATTCTGGTTCTTCATCTTCCGCCAGTGAATCTGCTAGTGCTTCATCCAGTGCTTCTGCTAGTGCTTCTGCCAGTGAATCTGCTAGTGCTTCTGCCAGTGAATCTGCTAGTGAATCTGCTAGTGCTTCTGCCAGTGAATCTGCTAGTGCTTCTGCTAGTGCTTCTGCTAGTGAATCTGCTAGTGAATCTGCTAGTGAATCTGCTAGTGCTTCTGCCAGTGAATCTGCTAGTGCCTCTACTGAAGCTTCGTCCACCGAGGCCTCTTCTGCTGTTGAATCTTCCGCTATTGAATCTTCCGCTGTTGAATCTTCTGCTGTTGAATCTTCTGCTGTTGAATCTTCTGCTGTTGAATCTTCTGCTGTTGAATCTTCTGCTGCTCCATCATCTGCTGCTCAATCCTCAGTAGAAACTACCACCGTTGAATCATCGGTTGAATCCACTGCAACTGCTTCTCCATCTGCCGCACAACCATCGGTAACTGCTGAACCAAATGCTGCTGCTGCTAACATGGCCAATGCTGGTCTCGCTGCCGTAGTCGGTATTGCTGGTATGGCTTTATTATAAGTCTCTTAGATTGAAATTATATACCCAGCTTGCTACAAAAAGCATCTTATTCATTTCTTTAATATCTAGATTGGTTTATTACATTGAAAAATAACCTTTAGGTTTTCATCTTTTATAGGAAAATAAAGTTTCATGGTTTGGTCATTTGTAGATATTGTAATCTCAAGAATGGTAGGGGGAAGCATAACCGATATCAATTCGCTATGGTTTTCACTTCGTCGTAAAGATTTGGATTCACTTCCTATATACTAAGACAACTCGGATTTCAATTAGGGATTTATCAATTTGTTTATTTTGGTATTTGAATGGTGGAATATATACAATCTTATACTGTTTTTAGGAGTTTTTATGGTATGATCCCCAAGATTTTCGACGATGTAGTTGAAGCTTTCTTCTTAAGTTTCCTTCTATATTTTACTTCCAACTAACATTCATGACAAACAATCAGTAGTACTCTCTATTTCGCTCATTCTCCACTTATGAGGTGATTGTTGCAGTGTGATGATATTCCATTAAGTAGAACATTACCAATTACAATCAAACCTAATTGTGCTGAAGAGTGCTGTTGATAGTTGATCTAGGATGGGTAATATACATTACATCTTACATATCCTTTATGAGACACAATTGCCATCTACGAATTTAAACGGAAATGACCATTTGTAAGTTTGTTTATAAAAGTGAAATACTGGAGTATTCAAATTTTTGGCTCAAGAATGAGCTGCTGATACCACTTTTTTCATAATTGTTTGAATTACTAACAACCACGGGGATGCTATAACCTTTGGGTATAGTAACTAACGAGTAATCATATATTTCTACATGGTTAACGCTCGTAAATGAAATAGAACTTGCCAGATTGGAAGCTGATATCAAATTCTATTTGTTGGGGCATGTATTAGCTGAATTTGTCCACCAGCAAATTAATGTATCCAATAACGTTGCTGCTTGGACTAAAATGTCAATTCATGTTAACAGAAGAGTAACAGGTTCCGATAACCATACGGTTAGATTCGACTTTATAGATGATTTGCTAATAATTCAAGTCAATGAAGTTTTTTCTGGAGATTAGGATGAAAGGAAAGCTAGCGAACCTAGGAAGTCTTAAAACATCTTGATTATGACAAATATAAATTAATGAAAATGAAAATTGATTTGAGCTTACTGGTCTATAGATAATTTTTTCAGTGGTTACTCTCGATCAACTAGAATTATACTTTTGTCTGAAAATCATAAAAAATGAAACCAAATAGGTTTCTAAATCTCGAGGAATATCAAGTAATCATAACCTTGCCATTAGTTGCTTGTCCGTTGGGTCAGGGTTCATTTATAGGTGAAACCTACTTTTTGGTGTCTGATTCCCAAATAATTAAACACCACATACATTAGGAGTTATATGCCCAAGGGTTAATTTAATGGGTATGCCGACTTTTCTGGTTAAAATGACTTAAACAATGTTAATAATGCATGCATAACGTCTTATTATTCACGGACACTTTGTAGATTGTCCGATTTCTTGCTCCTGTTATTCTACAGTTAAGAAACCTCGGTAAAGTAATCAAATCTTTGCTTTAATTTGATTCAGTCTACAAGTTTACATTATAAAACATTCACGTTAATTTATTACCAAGGTACCGAAAATATACAACATTCAAATCACGACTAAGAACTAAGGGTATTACTTTTTTTATGAAATAGATTTAAAAACTACCAAGTGGAGCATTATATTCAGTGGTGTTATAATCCCAGTAGAAAGTAACTTCGTTTGGTAAACTGGCATTATTGCCACATGCTTCGTTGAAATCGACATTACCAATTCTCTGAGCAACGTACTCTTCATAATCAGTAAATTTACAGGAGAACCCAGGGCCGGAAGCACAAGTGGAAATTGGAACAACTGCATCGTTCATAATATACCTAACATATGAAGTACCATCACAGGAGTATTTTTCAGCATAAATTTTTGCACTTTGAGGAACAATTTGTGCATGTTGGTATTGATAGGGGAATTGAATATAATCTGTAGGCAAATCGGCTTGTGGTGCTATGAGTCCCAAAGCAGAAAGAAAGATCTCCAAATCAGTATCGTGGGAGAAAGATAACCAGATTTTATTATCGGCAGATTCATCCTGAAATAATCTTAATGATGAATTCAAATAGACTGATCCGACATCCAAATTCATTGGGTTACCGGGTCCATCACTGTAATAATGATCAAGATCGTGATAATAACTTTGTCTAACGAATTCTTCATTGGAAAATAAATCACAAACCTGGGATGACCCCTTAACATCCAACTCAAAAGCACACCAGTCAAAAAAATTCAAAACTTCTGACTCCGAGAAATTTAATCCTTGACTGAAACCACTCAATCTTGAAGCGATATCAGAAAAGAAGGTAGTATCATATTGATCAAGTTGTTCATCTGAATCATTCGTATAGTTGGCACAACCGTTTCTTGGAGTTAAGGTATTAGCACCTTGTGTATCTTCGTCAATAATATTGTAATGAACCAAATCATCTGAATAATCATCACCTAAGAACCCCCTCATGAAATACCTTGATGTTTCATAACATCTATGTGAATTTGAGCTGAAAACGGGGAAAGTGGCATTTTCAACAACTAAATCGTTATATTTTAATCTTGCGGCAGCGCCATCTTTCAAAGCTTTGGTAGTACCAGCATAAATACTTTCACTGTTTTTTGGGGACGTTTCTTGGTCTAAATTGTCATCATCGGTGATGAAAAATTCATAACTGTCATCGTTAAAGAATGCTAAATCGCCAGTGAAAGATCCAATTTTAGTTTGAAGTTTAGCCCAAAGATCTTCAATCTCGGCACCATTGCTAGCTGAGGGATATCTTTCACCGTGACGAGATAACAATTGAACTTGTTCTAATGTACATTGGCCAGGAATTGCTGTATCGATCCCATAACCTTCTCTTTGAATAAATGGACCATTACCTTGCAAGAAATTGGCAATATTGTATGAGTCATCGGCAGCTTGTTGTGGAGATGCTAAGTCGCTATATTGTTTCTGACTGACCAATAATAACCCACCATTAATTAAATTAGAAATTGACACCATTTTGCCTATTTGGGATGTTGGTTGCAATTAAATTCTGGGCAAATATTTGCATCCATTTTACTCGACTATTTATAACAAGCTTTTATTAGTTTATTAACTGGGGATGTTGGTGTAACATTCAATCCAACCAATTAAAACAGTAAACCACTATACCTACCACGTGCAACCTGGCTTTGAACCAAAATTTAGTTTGTAGATTTTGTTTAATTTGTCAGAATGACTTGAATGGTTACATTTTCAACAACGTTTTCTCCGCAAATTAATTGCTTAACGGACAGATTTTATCCATGGTTGCATCCATGAATTCTGTTAGGATCGACATGTTGACATCATAGAATTTTCGGGTTTCAGGGCATTAATATTTGTGTCGAGACGTTGTCCGTATTGTATCATGAATAATGTATCTGGTAACTCGCGGATGTAATTAATGGAAGTACACATTATTGATCCGATTGGGACTTTTTGTTCCAAAACTGAACAGACAAACAGGCCCAACATAGACTTAGCCTTGTTAACCGAAACCGGAGCTATGGGTGAACCGTGAGATCAACTCAATTGCACGTGTTAACCTTTAAGGTCTTTCTAGTAATTATGCTGCTCACTTATGATTCTGATGGTATATAATGTGATCATAACTTTGTTGCCAGTGAGACGACTGTACCATGAATATTAATACTAATGAATGAAGATTGCATTCTATATCATATGAACGAATCAAAGCAGTGTATGGTTTGGTGTGTACAATTGACCTTGGATAGGTAATTTACATCTAAAGGTCTCCTATGACATAACCTTATTTTTGTTATGTAAATGTAGTAATCTTCCCAACAACATATATATATCTAGAATGTGATAACTTGGAATTGGTGAGATTGTGTGTATTGTGGTTCATGTTAGTAATTGTAGTTGGTTCATTACCACAGTGGAAATGATGGAGCTTTTGGAACCTAGCTAGTAATACGGTGACAATAACTCGTACAGATAGATTCAACTGATATCAATGATTCGCTAATAATTCACGTCAATGACATGCAATTCTCTTGATATTATGATTAATAAGATTTATGTTTATGTTTATGTCAACATTCTGGAAAAATCATGCATAATCTTTTATTATTGACGGACATTTTGTAGATTGTCCGGTTTGGTCTTCTCCTTATTATACAAGGAACCTCGGTCAAGTAATCAAATATTTGCTTTTGTTTAGATTTGTTTAATTGGAGTTAGTCTACATCAAGATTACATTATTAATCTAAAAATTTCAAGGTAAATTATTATTAAGTACCGAAAATATACGATGTCACAACTGAGAAGTATTGTTTCATTTTGTTGTTTTTAGTAGATTAAATCTAAAAACTACCAAGTGGAGCATTATATTCAGTGGTGTTATAATCCCAGTAGAAAGTAACTTCGTTTGGTAAACTGGCATTATTGCCACATGCTTCGTTGAAATCGACATTACCAATTCTCTGAGCAACGTACTCTTCATAATCAGTAAATTTACAGGAGAACCCAGGGCCGGAAGCACAAGTGGAAATTGGAACAACTGCATCGTTCATAATATACCTAACATATGAAGTACCATCACAGGAGTATTTTTCAGCATAAATTTTTGCACTTTGAGGAACTATTTGTGCATGTTGATATTGATAAGGGAATTGAATATGATCTGTAGGCAAATCGGCTTGTGGTTCTATGAGTCCCAAAGCGGCGTGAAAAATTTCTAAATCAGTATCATGGGTGAAAGATAACCAGATTTTTTTATTGGCCGATTCATCTTGGAATAATCTTAAAGATGAATTCAAATAAACCGATCCAACGTCCAAATTGATTTTGTTCCCGGGACCATTACTATAATAATTATCAATATCATTATAATAACTGTGTCTAATGAATTCTTCATTGGAAAATAAATTACAAGCTTTTGAGGACCCCTTAACATTCAATTCATAAGCACACCAATCGAAAAAATTCAAAACTTCGGATTCCGAGAAATTTAAGCCTTGACTGAAACCACTCAATCTTGAACCGATATCAGATAAGAAAGTTGTATCATATTGATCAAGTTGTTCATCTGAATCATTCAGATAATTGGCGCAACCGTGTCTTGGGGTTAAGGTATTGGCACCTTCAGTATCTTCGTCAATAACAACGTATTCCACCAAATCATCTGAAAAATCATCACCTAAGAACCCCCTCACGAAATATCTTGATGTTTCATAACATCTATGTGAATTTGAAGTGAAAACGGGGAGTGTAGCATTTTCAACAACTAAATCGTTATACTTTAATCTTGCGGCAGCGCCATCTTTTAAAGCTTTGGTAGTACCAGCATAAATACTTTCACTGTTTTTTGGGGATGTTTCTTGGCCCAAATTGTCATCATCGGTGATGAAGAATTGATAATCATCATTAAAAAATGCTAAATCGCCAGTGAAAGATCCAATTTTAGGTTGGATTTTAGCCCAAAGCTCCTTAAGCTCTTTACCATTATTAGTAGAGGGATATCTTTCACCGTGACGAGATAACAATTGAACTTGTTCTAATGTACATTGGTCAGGAATTGCGGTATCAATCCCGTAACCTTGTCTTTGAACAAATGGACCACTTCCACCTAAGAAATTGGCAATATTGTATGAGTCATCAGCAGCTTGTTGTGGAGATGCTAAGTCACTGTATTGCTTCTGGCCAACTAATAATAAACCACCATTTACTAAATTTGAAATTGACACCATTTTGCCTAATTTGGATGAATTGGTTGCAAGTGAATTCTTGGCATTTATTTGCATCCATTTCACTCAACTATTTATATCAAAATTTTATTAGTGTACTAACATGATGAAGTTCATGTGGTCCTAAATCCGACCAATGATAACAGTGAACCACTTTACCTACCACGTTCTACCTGAATTTCAATCAAAAATTGGTCTATTAATTTTAATTAATTTGCCACAATGCCTTGATTGGTTACATTTTCAACAACGTTTTTCTTTGAAATTAATTGTTTAACGTACATGCATGGCAGCGTCCATGAATTCTGTTAGGAGGAGAATTTCGATGTTCTGGGATTAGATTGGAGTTGACTGGTCTCAGGGGATTAGAATACGTGTAGACTTGTGGTCTTCATGTAAAGTGTATTTCTTTCTTGAAACAGGTAACTGGCAGATATAATTGATATTAATACATAGTTTTATTGATGCGATAATACAAACAAATGAAACAGTCGCAACGGTATTTTTAACCGAAACCGGAGCTTCGGGTGAGATTAAACTCATTTGCAGCGTGCATGCTAATCTACAATATTTTTCTACTTTACCTTAATTGACGTAATGAACGTCAAAAGTGGAGCCATGCCAATGCGTTCTCAGAAGCCGGCACCGAAACCAATTATATTATCATATCTTTATTCAAATCAATCCTAAAGAGTATTGATACCCAGAAACGAACCACCAACTCAAAACTAATTAACACATATCTATTAGCCACCTATAATAATCTTAAGGGTGGTTCATCACAGCTAGAGAAGAGGACACAGTTGTCGTCTGACTTTATATTGTAAAGATATTTGCGTTCTGGATCGTATTTCTCGGTATCTGTTTCCGTAGAGTTGAAATTGGTGCAGCAGAAGGTGCATAATTCTCTTTGGTTGTTCTCCGAGTGAATGCGACTTTGGTATCCCAATAGAAATGAACGTAGCTCTTTTTAAACCTCGTGTATAGCGTTTTGAACTTATTCAAGTCGTAACGTGTTTTTTTTTCATTATATTTTCCGTATTTCAATTTATTGTTAACTATAATTTATCAAGTGTTGAAGATTTCTTCAAATTTATAACAAAATGGCAAATTTCATCAATATTCAGTCACTATACAATTAACGAGGACTCTACTACTGAAAAACTCTACTAGAATCGGGGTCACATTCCATAGTTAGCTATAAGATGTCAATTGCAAACTTTCTATTACTTTAACTCACACCTTGTTCGATTCTCATCATCGTCGATTTGAATTTTTTTTAAATTGATTCAATCAAAAGACGACATACAAGGGCACATTATAATTACCATATATACCCTTCTACTTCAACTACTCTTACTTTCTTTTAATACTTTTCAGATTTTTTTTGCTCCGCGGAGGATCCGATTTTTTTCTTGTTATCAAATTTCAAATCTGGTGGTATTTAACGGTCACAATCAGCTAGATCAAATGATGGGAAATTTATCACAAGATCTTAGTTTCGAGTTAATATTATTCAACAGATAGAATGACGAACGATATAAAGGCTCTTTCGCCCATCAAATACATGTTATATTATGGTACATTTGTCGATACACCACAATTAGGTGAATTGAATATACAATTTAATCGACTTGTTGGGGTTGATGCTGAAGGTAAAATTGATTTTATTGATGATGACTATAATGGACAAGCAAATCAAGAGGAATTAGTCGAATACTATTGCAAGAAAGCTAACACAAGCCATGATGCTGATAATGTTGGCGTCATGATTAAAAAATCATTTACAGACTTCTTCATACCCGGTTTCATAGATACCCACATTCATGCATCCCAATTCCCTAACGTTGGAATTGGTTTGGGAGTTCCATTATTGGATTGGCTAGACAAATATACCTTTCCCTTGGAAAACCAGTTCAATTCCGAAAATCTTAAAATGGTCTACGACGTCTACACGCAAGTTATCGAAAAAACGCTAACCAATGGTACCACTTATGCATCGTATTACACCAGTATTGATCCCGTTTCTACTAATATCTTCACTGATTTATTATTGAAATTGGGCCAACGAGGTTCGGTGGGCAAAGTTTGCATGGATGATAATCCCCAATATAGAAAATATCAAGAAGATCATAACACGTGTGTCGATAGCACTACAAAAGTAGTAGATTATATTGCCAACATTAACCAACAAGGGAACTCTTTAGTCCAACCAATTATAACTCCCAGGTTTGCTCCAGTCTGTACTGAAAAGATGTTAACATTTTTAGGAGATTTTGCCAATGAACATAATTGTTCAATTCAAACCCATATATCAGAGAATTTACAAGAAATTGAATTGGTTAAGTCTATGTTTCCCGATTGCAAAAGTTACGCCGAGGTTTACAACCAATTCAATTTGTTAACTGAAAATACGATTTTAGCCCATGCCGTTCACTTGTCTGATTCAGAACGTAAATTAATCAAAGCGAAAAATTGTTCAATTAGTCATTGTCCAACTTCAAACACGTTCATCTCATCAGGGGAAGCACCGATAAAGAAATATCTCCATCAAGATAAAATTAATGTTTCCTTAGGTACTGATTTATCCGGTGGGTTTGAAGCAAGTATATTGGGAATAATTAAACATTCCATCTTGGTTAGTCACCATTTGGCGATGAAATCGCAGGATATGAATGATAGGTTAACTATTAATGAAGGTATCTATATGGCAACTCAAGGTGGGGCTAATGCGGTTGGGTTAGGTAAAGATATAGGATCCTTTCAAATCGGTAAAAAATTTGATTGTCAATTAATCAATTTACAAGCATCTCAATCAAATATTTCTATTTTTGATTGGCAATTACCTCAAGATAATGAAATTTTAGACTTAAAAGTTGGTAAATTCATTGATTTATTAGGGAAATGGGTTTTCAATGGCGATGATAGAAATTGTACTAAAGTTTGGTGTAATGGAAGAATCGTCATTGATAAATGTTGAGTCATTATGTTACCATGGTGATCGACATTTCTATTCAACCCTTTGTAGTGAGCTAGTGTTTAACAAAAATATATACCAACTTACCTCCGACTTCATAATTTGAAGCAGATGGATACAAAGTACGTTTACGCCGTGTAATTTCTTTTTGATTCACGTAATAGACATTTGCATTAATTAGCCAAGTGTAGATCCAAATGACCACTCATTATCGTTAAAGATTTTAACCCCTCTTGCTTCGAGATTTTAGGAGGCATGCATAATATAATTCACAAGTGACAGAAAATTAAACCCCTTAAAATGAACAAAATGTGTCAGGTAAACTTAATCGATATAGCACACACAAAAGAAATAAGAGTCGGTTGATATTTTCAGGGCTGTTTAGAGGTAAACATCATCAAAAACCATATTTTCAAATGACTTTTAGGACAGATGAATCAAAAAAATTCTGGGATGACGAAATTTCTAATCAATTTGGGGTTAAATTAATTTCTTGTACAACTAAGGAGCTAGATTTTTTTTTAAAGTAAACATTCTATTTAATAAGCTTCATTTTTTTTATTAGAGTCTACGACGTAATTTGTTAATGTATTTTGATTTCTTGAATATCTCTCGGTTTTGCTAATGATTAATTGAATCAACTAAAGATTTCAAAACAAATGATTCGGAAGAAAAATGCTTGGAATTACTTTGAGAATCTATATCATTCCCATCATTAGCATTGTTACCATTGATAGGGTAACTGTTTGTTGTATAATTGTTAAATGATTGTCTTCTATTATCTCGTGCTAAATTGTTATTTGAACTCAAAACATGATTAAAATTTTGAAAGAATTGCTGCTGTGAATTCAAGACTGTTTGATTTGGATTGTAAGATTTTGAATTGTTATTGCTTAAATCATTTGGAACTGAATAATTCGGTTGAACATGGAATAATTTTGTAGGTGGAGGAACTATAGGTTGAAGCTGTTGCTGCTGTTGTTGAATTAGCTGGCCTCTATTGTAATCATCAAACAGAAACCTTCTTGGTGTTTGAAAATAATCATTATTGATGTAAGTTGGAACTTGTTCGGAAACGGGATTATTATATGATTGGACAGAAGAATGGATAGTGGACGAATAATTACCATGGCTAGCTCCAACAACATTATTGATACCACTTGCAGCAGCATTAACTGAGGAATCATATGCAGCATTAACCATATTACCAGTGCTATTACTATTTGTCAAAGATAGGATTGGTGAAGCATTTTGATTAGATTTAGGGACATATGGTAAACCAGTAACAGCACACATCCAAATTCTTGTTTTATAAATTCTAAATAATTCACGGACCAAATCTCTAAAGTCAATTCTTTTTGAAGTAGAATAATAGAAAATCAATTTCTTTCGGTCAAATTGATATTCAGCATCGATTAATTTCATTTGTAACAAGTCAGTATTAATGTTTGAATTGATACCTGAAGTTGGAGAAGAATTAGGAGACGATGAATTTTGCAAACCAGTAGCATTAGCAATTTTAGCTAAACATAAACGACAAGCTTTTTCTTCGTCTTGATTTTTGTTCAAGACTTGTAAAATTTCATTTGATTGGGCCAAAGATAAAATTGGTTTGGGGAAATGTAAGGTTGGAGGAGGTGAAGCATTTGGTGAATTTCTTGATTCTGATAAATTCTTCATTGATAATTCTTCATCATTAAAATCACTTTCCAGTAATGCCGATTGTTGTTCTTGAAATTGTAATAATTTCATTAATCTTGCTTCATCGATTGAAATATTCATTTTGAAAATCTTCCCCAAATCTTTACCTCTATCGGCTTCGACAATAACCAAATCACCAACTTTCAAATTGGATAATGAATTATTATCAGAAGGTAAATAGAAAACATCAATTCTACCGGCTTTAAACCCCACCAACACCAATTGATAGTTTCTTAAAGAATTCTCAATGGGGAATTTTGGCAATTGATAATTATCGGATAGATATTTTTCTTCATTGAAAAATCGTTGATCTAGCAAATTGATAGTAACTTTAATTCTATTATGGGGATCTTTCGTGAAGTAATCATTAATTAAATTCATTGTAAATTTTGAATCGAAAGTGTCTTGAGAATTGGAATAAGAGTGTCTTCTCAAGAAATTAACATTTGAACTTGATTGTTGATTGTCACAATCTTCATTCCACAATTGGGGTACAATATCCAAAGACGACGATCTTGTTGACCAAATGTTTCTATGATCTGTCATTTCTAATTAGTTTTCGTTATGAAAAATTATCAAACTTTTATAATTAAATGGAATATCTTTTAGGAAAGTATAACGAAATTAGCGGGTCGCTTAAATAAATATTTAAATAGCAAGTGCAAGGAACTGAAATAGCAATGGAAATAAGGAACGAGCAAATACTTTTATACTTGCAAAAGTAAGGAAATAAATAATTGTTTTGCAACTATCAGAGTCAATAACCAGTATTTTCTTCAATGGATCAATAGTTATAATCAATTATAACGACACTGATACTGTGAATATTATAAGTCAATAACCAGGTTTAGGAAAGTAAAAAATATTTAAAATGTTTTATTTTCTATTGTTGGAAATATTATACCTTGAAGTAATATATTACACGTAATATATGAGACAATGGAGTTCTATAGGAGCAATCGGAGTACTACTTTATCAATAAGTTGACAAAGTTGATTTATATATTAGTAGCAAACAATCTAATAAGAAAGCATGATGATTAATTACACTAGTTTATATAATAGCATTTAAAGTTTATTGTTTAAATAATATTTACCTGACCAATGCAATATTTTCCCACGAGAATTATTGTCTATGCAACACGCAGACATCAAACCTTATAAAGGTGGCTAGACAGAATGTCTTAATTAGTGAGACACGGCGGAAGTTTGTGGGGAAGTGATTTAAACGAATAGAAAAACAGGATCAGAAACACAAATCGAGGTGGGTGCATAGTACTGACAGTTTATAACTTCACAGCAGTTATACCTGAGTGGAAAATGTGTCTTTTTTACGCTCCAACTCCTTACTCCAAATATTTTACGACATTCAGGTTGCAAAATACAAGCTGTTGCAAAAGTGAGATAATTTAATATTTTATCATGTTCAATAGAATTTCATATAATAACCTCAGAGTTCTCGAGGCAGGGGGCATGTGACAATGGTGTGGACAAATGATGAAATTGGAAGAAGGTTTATGTTGTGAATGTTGTCTATTTTTATGCTTGGAATCTAGTAAATTACTTGTCATGAAATTTACCCAATTACGACTGAAACAATATCGAAAAAAATGATCAGGGGACCGTGAAATATTATTGAATCAAAAAGGAATCATGTCATAAAATTTTAAGTTAAGAAACATCTAATAGCACATACTTTACCACACATGGATTAAGCTTGGTGAAATATTTTTTAGACAGTAAGACAAAAATAATAAACTCTGATTACGACACCATTTAATTAGTTAGAACATCACTTAAAACGGGTTAGGAATATTAAAAAATTTCTCAAGGGGATCATAATCACCGTATCTGTCAATTACTATATATTTTGTAAGTTTTTATTATCTCCTTGATTAAATGCTCTCGCGATTTAATCCATCAAGCCAGTTCTCCCACATATTACCGGATCTTGAGGGATTCTATTGTACCACATTTGCAACTTATACAATATAACAGTCGAGGAATGATTTACAATTGTCGACATGAATCATTAAGGTTAGAGAAGGGATGACACAAAAGGTCCAAGACAAGCCGATCCAGATAAAAGGGGAAGGTATTACGGCGAACAAATTATTTTACAGCCAGTAAATTGCCCCAATAGCAAGATAAGCGACGTAAGTAATTTGACTCAGACAGTGACTGCCAAGGACAAAAAGGACATTTAAAATATTTGATGAAATAAGGTTTTTAATGTCGGCTCAACAACACGGGTTGTTATTTTTCCTGGCTTGTCGCATATGTACCACAAGGTTAACCCAACAGTTGATTTTGAGTCAGTTGAACAACTCATATGAGTGTTGAAACCAGTTACCTAACCATCTCCCATTGAATTAAGGGATACCAAAACGAATCCATATATATATTTATAAATATAATATTATATTCGTTAAATTCAACAATGTATTTAGGTACTTTTTTATTATTAACTTATGCTTCGCCAAATCTTACTATTGTTTAATGCAAAACCTTGCCCTCCTGAATGCATCGAGAAATGACCACCTAATCGGTTTTTGCGGTTCGAGAAATGTGGCACAAATGTCGATCTTGAAATTTATGTAGTTTGGGGAAGGTCGTTATGCTGAGATTACATTAGATCTCCATGAGTTTGTTTCACATTCGAGCAATTGGTGATTTAGTTTATTTGGTCAAAACCATTCCTTTTGTTCCATTTATGAATATTTTTTGCCACTAGTAGCTCTACTAATGATATGTGTTTTTCGTCCGTTTATTTTCTTTGTTTATTATGATTTTACAATTGTATTTTTCTGAATCTCCTATTAATTATTTATGGTACATCTATTTGCTTTGTTCATTGTGTAGAACTTCGATTATTGTTTCTACGATCCAATGTTCAGCAAGGTCCATTGATTGAACAGTCTCTCGTACTTCGACTCCCGAATAATGAATGTGTAATTGTTGACGTAACTCTATTGTCTGATAATATCGGCTTCCCTTTGTATACTATTTTTGTGTCATAATTTTAACCCACATTATACATGCAAACTTTACATTATGGATCGATGTTTCAAAACTATAAGGAGTCTTGATGTTTGTGATTTTAATTAAACTTTCAATCACACAGAAAAAGGTAAGCCCATTAAGTTTGAACAAATGGTCTATAATAATACACCTCTTTATCACAAATCACTAACCTGCTATTTTAACACAGTTTAATTTCATATCCTCATTAATTACAAAAAAATAGAGAGTTTTTGTACCTTCTTGCTTGTAAAAACAGTACGACAGGATGTTCTACCCCTTTGTGTCCGTTGACTTTTGTCAATCTAGACTAGGAATTGCCACTAAGCGCTAAATTATTTACTGTCTTCATTTACTTCGTAATGTGGTGCGTTATCCCCTAGTAAATACGGTTCAAACCTAGATAAGTGAACATGTTTTTCCCCAACTATGTCAATCGGCAATGTGCCACCAGTCAATGAGTTTCTCAGTGTGACTTCTTCATGGAGATTGGAGCCGAGTGCGGTTAAATCAAATTGGTCTACAGAAAAACTTTACTGATAGGTGTCAATTTTCTAAATATTATTGAATCACCTTCATTGACTAAAATTGGCGTATGATCCTTGGCAAGATCATAATAATAATCTTGATACTAAATTTTTAGTGCTTGGTTGAGATAAATTATTAAAATATCAATTGAGCTGTTTTTAATTTCGTTTTGAGTCAAAATTAAGTTAAACTTTTGTTCATTACTATGTTGAAAAACCTTTTACCCGTACTTAGCAATTCAAGCGTCCTCTCCGATGTACTGCTTCCGATATCTCAATCTTCTCCAGTTTTTAGCTTGCAATCGTATCTTTTCAGCCCTAATCTAACAATAGGGTGAACATAATTTACGGATCTATAAAAAGAAATTGGTAAAGTCTCTCCATTGTGTTACAAAATAGCATTTTTTATATCAAGCAGACAAGAGTCTGCGTCTTCAATAATATGTTGGTATAATCTTGCGATGTATAATGATACAAATGTTAAATCATCTTACAGATTAAACCCCATTGATTCCAATGCAACCTAAATTAATACATATCGTAACATTACTAGACATTTATACAAAACGCAATTGTCGTAATGTAAGCGATAAACATCATTATTCTTGCAGATATTATCTGGTTGCGTTAATTCTAGAGTTGATTTAATTGCGCTCACTGCCAAATCGAGCAAATCTTCAAAAACATCAAACCACCGCCATTTCTTAATTGGATTTACATCTCTGGTTTTAAACTTTACTTTTCAAAATTATTACTATACATCCTAAAAGAACTAAATAAATAAAGTTAAACTCAAAATAACTGAACAAGATTTATGAATAAAAACATCAAGCTTCAACAAAACAATCAATAAAAACACAAATAAAAACAAATCCAAACCAATCTAGTCTTTAATTAATAAAATTTCAAGCAAGGGGAAATGAATTCTATACATTTTTTTTTTGAGCCACTCCGAATTAGGTTTCCAAGATTTAAGTGAAAAATAAAAGTAAAATATTTTGAAAAATAATTCCTAATTTATACATTCAAATTCCTCACCATTAATATCCATCCAATTCGTATTTTAATGAATCAAAATTTACCATTTTTTTTATTCTAGCTACTTTCCCTATTATTGAATGACTTTATTAACTAAATCAATATTTCAATTTGAATTATTGGAATTGTTGTTGATTAGGATAATTACCTCCGTTTTGAGCATTATTGAAATATTGTTGGTATGCTTGTGCATCACCATAGGCATTGGGAGGCATTGGCATTGGCTGTTGACCAGGATATGGCATTCCATGCGGCATGTGACCTGGGGGCACACCTCCAACTGCTTGTTGTTGTCGTTGTGATGGGTCCATTTGTACTTGGTGTTGTTGGATTGGACGTTGTTGCTGGTTAGGATGGGCAAGTTGTTGCTGTTGCTGCACTTGTTGTTGTTGAATTTGCTGGGTAGAAGGTTGATTAGTTGGAACTGGTGATTGGTCTGGTGATTCCTGAGAATTTCCGTCGGATTGATTGTCTTGATCGTCACCTAATCCTTCTTCAGGAGCATTCAAACAAGCTTGAATCAAGTTTTTACCTTCTGATTTGGTCACCAAAGGTTGTAATTTTGGAGTAGTAAATGTATAAACCAAACCAGTTTCGGAAACAACTAATAATAAGACTTGAGTACCAGTTAATACCGATAACTCATAGGCTTTTTTCATAATACCGGCTTTTCTCTTGGAAAATGTAATATGTCTTCTTGATTTATCTTGAATAAACTTGATTTCGATTTTTCTTCTTTCCTTTTGTTGTTTACCGCCAGAAGGTTCATCATCATCATCGTCGTCTCCACCAAGATTGGCGTTGACATTAGTTCCACTCACGTTAGCATTTTCAAATTGTTCACCTTCCAATTTTGGTTCAGTAGCTTCAGACATCTAAAAAGTTAGTACAGAAAAAAAAGAAAAACAACCCCCATAGTTGATACAATATTATTGAAGCCCCAATTTGTTGAGTTTGATGTTATTATTAACCACAATGATCATTGATAGACTGTCATATATCTTGAATTAAGTTTGATTTTAAAGTTATTTATATTTCCAATAGAATAGATCCTTCAATGCATATTGAAGCATGTAAACAATCTGAAAATAATCATAACCACCAGGTTTAACAGAAGTTATCCACCCATAACCGATGAAATGAGCCATTTGTCATTGACACTTGACTTCCATTGAAAAATTCCAGCAAACTTTGCCAAATCTTCAATCAACGTCCCGCCTCAAGACCATCAATCACATCCATCACTTCAATCAATCACCAGATCTATCAATCAATCAAAACAACCATCGGTGTATCAAACACAGATGGTAAAGCGCCTTATCCGGGCGTTTTCCAACATCCAAAACATCAACAACATCAAAAAAACAACAAAACAGCAACAATAACAAAACAACAACATCAACAACAGTATAATTGTACAACAGCAACTCCAACCAACACAGTATCATTCACACCCAGTGGCAGCACTGGGTGTGAGGATCCAGTGTCCATCACCAGAAGTCATGTTTGGAATATCTTTGCAACCAAACCATAATAGGAAATTGAAACGGTGAATAGTGAGGTGTACCCAAAAGGGTAACCTCATAAAAAAAACAAGCTAATTGCAAAAGTTGAAGTTGGCTCCACCTCAATTGACAGGGGGGGCGAAAAGGTATAGGTATACATACGTTGTAGTAGAGGAGTCCACGGGGAAGATAGAAGTAGTGTTAGTAATAGTAATTTTTTTTAATCACTTGCTTAATTGAGAAGATTATTTATTTTAGGAAATTAGTAAAAAAAATTGAAAAAAAGGGGTTACCCGGATCAGACAAAAGCAAACAGACAGACACTAAACACGCGAATTGGTGGTTTTTTTTTACTGGAGATAGTGGGGGAACCCATTGGTAGTACCATTGGTAGTACTATTAGCTATATTCTCTGGTTAGGCTGGGTTATTACAATCAGCTTCCTGGACATGGTATTCATTGTTTATATGTATGTGAAGTAGAACAATGCGATCTCAATCTATATGTTTATGTACTAATCTAGGATTATAGTTTTGTATTCACCCTCGTTTATCGCTTAATTGGGGAGGACTATTTGCAGGATAGTAGAAAATAGTTTGGAAGTTATAATAGAGGAGTGGGATAAGACGATGGAATAAAACTATACTTTTTGTCCATTGGCATGGACAAGTTCTCCATTAAGTTCACCGTTTGATTCTTTGCCATTGGATTCGGATTTTTCACCATTTTCTTGTTCATTCTCTTCTTTTACATCCTCTTTCTTTTCTTCTTCCTTTAAATCATCCAAAGTAGTCATTCTTACAGTTAAATCCAATGAATCTTGCAAGATTGTCGCGATTTTATCTTTGATCGTTCTATAAGGGAATGTTTCAATCGGTTTCCGATTAGTTAATATCAAAAGACGTAATAATTTACTCTTGATTAATATTGTTTTAGGGAAGGCTACATCATTGATTAATTTTTCTAAATTGCCAAGTTGTTTCATAGTACCAGTTTCATCAATATTTTCGTTAATTAATAACAATTGAGTCAATTTTTCATTTATAGCGGAAAATTTGTCTTGGAAATCATGTAAATTAACTGATAAATCTTCAGAATGTATTTGGAGCAACTTTTGTTCTTCAGCAGTATCAAAAATATAATCGCCTTTTTCTTTATCATACCCATCTATCCCTTCCAACCCCCAATCATCGTCATACTCTGCGAGCAATCTCGCCTCCAATTTCTTCCGTTCTTCAATCTGTTTCAAATTCTCTTGTTTTTTCATTTGACGGAGATTGGTCACTGACAGAGGGTTGGGTTTCCGGCCCCGTTTTTTAGCTGGTTGTTTTACATCTTCAGGGTCAACTATTGGCGCCAATAACTTATCCAATTCCTGTTCCTCTGGTGGCTCAGCTCGACTTCCATAAAGCACAAACAATCCCATGTCTGGAGGGTCTATGGCTAATTGATACGCCTGTTCCAATAAATTATCTCTTCTTCGTTTCTTGGATGCTTCGTCGAAATAGAGTTGAATCATATCATCGGTCAAATGCTTGATATCCAGCTCGCTCATCCATATATATGTATCATCACTGAAAAACCGTACTGGTAATGACCTCACTGGTTTCTTTTTGGTCGATTTCTTGGGCTTCTTTCGTTTGATATTTTCTGGTAATATCGATTCTTTTAATACCATGGCTGGCCACGCAGGGTACCCCTTGACCTTAGCAAGTACAATTGTTGTAGGTTTGAATGGATCATTAGGATCAACCTCATCATCATCTTCATTTTCGTCTTCTATTTCGTTCATCTCAACATCTTCAATTTCATCAGCATTCGTTTCATCAACCTTCTCCGTAGCTTCTACATTTTCAACTTCAGTATTTCCACTTTCTTGAGGTTGTTCCATAGGGACATCTTCAATGTCTTTGCTTTCTTCTGGAGATGACATGGTATAAATAATAAATAATCAACACATTTACAACTACTGAGATTTTTCAAAATTCACTATGATGCGAATTGAACAAAATTTAAGACGTGTATTTAGAAAAGTTATGTAAAACGGCCTTTATTAAAGTATAAAGAGACTACTAGCAATGTACAGAGTTATAGTATATGTGAGAACTGTCCAGCAAATTTTTTTTAAAAGACTTCACAACTGGGGAACATTGATAAAATTTATTTATAGGAAAATACCCTACCCCCAACATATAAGAAAGATTGTATGCAGTGGTTTACATCCTATATTAGGTATTTCTTGTCGCTTTTGGGCCAAAACATTGCAGTTTGTGCTCGTCCAAGATGTAACTATAATTCTTTGAACAATAACTCAATTATTTTGTTGATGATCTGTAATTTCTATTAAATTGAGCTCTATCATATTCTATTATTTTTCTTTGGTTCATTAAACTGGAAAACACATTTTTCATTCCAAATATTGACTTAATCCATCCCAAACATGAATATGACCGTCACTGCTAGTTGCAATCAAATGGTCATTATCATCGTGGTATACTTGTAATATCTTACCATCGGGACCGGCATCGACTTCCAAATCACGAGTTAATTGTTTACGTTGATTTTTGAAATGAATATTCCAAAATTGAATCTTACCAATGGGGATAGAATTAACCATAGTATTTTGTTTGAAAAAACAGTTAATTTTATGTGTAATTGGATTACCAGTTGGAACACTCATAGAATCAATGTAATCTTTGCCACTCCTTTTATGAATAATGACATTGCCATTAACGCATCGATAAATGAATTTACTTTCTGAATAACACACATGAACTACGGGGGAAGCTCCCTCCAAATATAGCAATTGTTGATTTCGTAAATCAAGATGGTAGACATTACCATTTGAGCTAGCCATACTAATTATATTGTAACCATCGTAATCAAGGGAATTCAAATTGTCATCGCCGACATTTACCGAAAACTGGGCCCCGGAACCCGATTGTTTCAAGTCAAAAAAGTTCAAATGATGGTTTTCACCACAGGAAACAATCATATCGTTCGATATGGCTTTACAGTCGAGAATATTATTATTATTTGAGGTATAATTTACTAATTTAGTAGGTTCATTAATAAACTCCCGACTCTTTTTACGTGTCCGGATATCATAAAGGATCATTTTACCTTTGGAGCCAGAAACAAAAAACTGATTATTGGGAGCGATATCAATAGCATTGATGGGATGGGTATGAATTTTGGGAAAGTTGATCGATGTATTTAGCTGAGAAATGTTGTGGAGTTTCAATTCGGCATCGTTACCACCACCTGTTATCATATATTCTGTGTTTCCAAGAACACATGCTGAGTTGATCGATGAATTCTCATGTGCTAGAATACTTCGATATGCCATTAATGGTGGAAACTGGTACTGCAAAAAAATAAAAATTTCAATTGCACCAAATTCTAAAAACTGGAATTTCCATTGAACACCAATAAGAGATATGGATATAGACAGTGATATGTAGAGTATATAAGTAGTGATATGTCAATTAAGAAAAAATAATTTATTGAAAAAAGCAGCAATTTTAAATGATCAGTGTCTATTGTTTGACAAAGTACCACATGTTGTAGGCTATTGAATACATTTAATCTATTTAAACCTTTTATATTTTCAGATAACCATAACAAGTATCGATTATACACCAGAATTTTTGTAAACAGGTATAAACCTAATTCCAAACAGACTGGTATATTCTCAAGAGGACAGCATGAATCATATTAATCACCATGACCAAGATAATATATTGAAGAATAGTAATAGTACAGAAATATTGAAAAGATGAAAGATACTTATTGATAATACAATTACAAATTATAGTATTCATTAATTCAGCAAGATAGCATAGGCCAAAGTTCCTTAGATATAGCTTACGCCAATCTTACAAGAATTAGTTTCCTATCATTGCCAATATCATTCAAATGGTGTATCGTAAATCCGATATCATCACACCGATACCTCCACAGCGCACACACGTCTCGTTATTCATTGGTTATTTTCATTTTGCGACCAACAAAGTTGCATATAATATTTTACTTATAGTTTTTAAAGTTCGTTACCTCAGTTTATACTTAATGTCATATTTTGATTGCAGATAGGTTCACAGTAACTGGGGTTACCAACGTGTAATTCTATATTTACTTTTAAAGAAACCACTATACACTTTATTCAACTCATCTAATGAAAAAACAACAAGACACTACCCCACTAGTTCCCACTCATTAAACTACCCCACTAGTTGGCATACCCCTCTATTAATACACCAATCTAGACAATCAATGAGGTTAGACCCAATCAAACATTTTTAGCAGTTGCGCATTGCTCCTATTTGGGTGAAAACCAAGAATAGTTCAAATCTCGACACTGCCAACACAGATCCCCCAGTTCTGAATGTAACCACAATTCAATCTATTCTACCATATCTATATCTACATATGCAAACCCAAAGCATACCCCAGAAACCACAAAAAATTTCACTGCAATAGATACATAAAATCTAGACTCCCCTCCTTTCGGACATTGAGAGCCGGATTCTATTTATGCAACCGAACAATATTTTTTTATTTGGGGGATGTAAAGGGGGGAGCAAACATGTGGACAGAAGAGGAGTGCATCCATCCTCTTCGAGAGCCCACTGCCGATCGTACCGCCGATACCACCATCTCCTAAACCGGACTCACTCTGTAGAAAATCTTTTAGGTGAAAAGGATAGGGAAGGATAGGATATGATGTTGCGGTTACATCGGTTCAAATAAACACTCGAGGGGGTAATTTTGATTTTCAATATTTTCCATTAATTTCGATTAGCTAATTTAATTAATTGTTTAATAATAATTGTTGAAATATTTTGGTATAAATTCTCAATTAATTTTCAAGGGGTGAACACTTTTTATTCTTTATCCTCTTTTATCATGTCTGACTATTTGACTCCTAGTGATATGCCTAAACCCAAGTTGAAGAGAACTTCAACTGGGTTTACTCCTAACCAAATCATTGCCCTTGAACTGGCTATCCCAGAACACGCCAAGGAGCTTTGGTACAAGTACTCTCAATTGAATATCTTGGATAAAAAAACTAAGTCAAAAGATAAGACTGTGGTCAATGATACTGACGAGTTTGAGAAATCTTTCATTAGACACGTAGAAACTACTTTGGCTAGAAATTTATACAATTGTGATAATTTAGCGGCTTATATGGCCGCTTCAAACACTATCAGAGACGATTTGTTAATTGACTGGGCAAACACTCAACAAAAACAAACTGTCCACGATGGTAAACGTGTTTACTATTTATCTTTGGAATTCTTGATGGGTAAAGCCATGGACAATGCGTTAATCAACTTGGAAGCTAGAGGTAACACCGATGCTTCCTTAAAACAATTGGGATTCAACTTGGAAGATGTTTTGGACCAAGAACCAGATGCCGCGTTAGGTAATGGTGGTTTAGGGAGATTGGCCGCTTGTTTTGTCGACTCATTGTCGTCAAAAAATTACTCGGGTTGGGGTTATGGTTTGAATTACCAATATGGGATTTTCAAACAAAAAATCATTGATGGTTACCAAGTAGAATTCCCTGATTATTGGTTGAAATATTCCAATCCTTGGGAAATTGACCGTAAGGAAATTCAAATTCCTGTTGATTTCTACGGTTATGTTTACGAAGAAAATGACCCCAATTCAGCCAAAAATAAAAAAATTTGGTCGGGTGGTGAACGTGTTTTAGCCGTTGCTGCCGATTACCCAATCCCAGGTTATAACACTGATAACACCAACAATCTTCGTTTATGGAATGCCAAACCAACCCATGAATTTGACTTCACCAAATTCAATGCCGGTGATTACCAACAATCGGTCTCGGCACAACAAAGAGCCGAATCAATCACTTCAGTACTTTACCCCAATGACAATTTTGATTCGGGTAAAGAATTGAGATTAAAACAACAATATTTCTGGGTCTCGGCCAGTTTACATGATATCGTTCGTAGATTCAAGAAGAATCACAAGAATAACTGGAAAAAATTCCCCCAACAAATTGCTATTCAATTAAATGATACCCATCCTACTTTGGCTATTGTCGAATTGCAAAGAATCTTTGTTGATTTAGAAGGTTTACCTTGGGATGAAGCCTGGGACATTGTCGTTCAAGTTTTCGCATACACGAATCATACTGTCATGGTTGAAGCTTTAGAAAAATGGCCAGTTGACTTGGTAGGAAGATTGTTACCTCGTCATTTGGAAATCATTTACGAGATCAATTTCTATTTCTTAAAACACGTCGAATCCAAATTCCCTGGTGATCGTGATTTGTTAAAGCGTGTTTCTGTTATTGAAGAAGATGGCGTCAAATCCGTTAGAATGGCATTTTTGGCCATTATTGGTTCTCATAAAGTCAATGGGGTTGCCGAATTACATTCTGAATTGATCAAAACTACCATTTTCAAGGATTTCGTCAAAATCTTTGGTGACGATCATTTCACCAATGTTACCAATGGTATTACACCAAGAAGATGGTTAAGACAAGCCAATCCTAAATTAGCAGCATTGATTGCTGAAAAATTGGACGATCCAAACTATGAATATTTAACCAATTTAGGTAATTTGAAAAAATTAGAACAATTTGTTGATGATGAAGATTTCTTGAAGAGATGGGATCAAATTAAAATTGACAACAAGAAGAGATTGGCTGAGTTATCTAAGGAAACTACTGGTATAGACTTAGATCCAACCGTTTTGTTCGATGTTCAAGTTAAACGTATTCATGAGTATAAAAGACAACAATTGAATATTTTTGCTGTCATTTATAGATATTTACATATCAAGGAATTATTGGCTGAAGGTAAGACCGTGGAAGATATTAAAAAACATCACTATATTCCAAAGGCTTCTATCTTCGGTGGTAAAGCCGCTCCAGGTTATTACATGGCCAAAACCATTATTCATTTAATTAACTCTGTTGGTAATGTTGTTAATAACGATGAATCAATTGGTAATTTGTTGAAGGTTGTGTTTATTCCTGACTACAATGTTTCTAAAGCAGAAATTATTTGTCCTGCTAGTGATTTATCGAATCATATTTCTACTGCCGGTACCGAAGCTTCAGGTACTTCTAATATGAAATTCGCCCTTAACGGTGGATTGATTATTGGTACTGTCGATGGTGCTAATGTTGAAATTACTCGTGAAATTGGAGAAGACAACATCTTCTTATTTGGTAACTTAGCTGAATCTGTTGATGAATTAAGACATAAACATAGATATGATGGTTACCATATTCCAGATAGATTACAAAAAGTTTTCAGAGCAATCAAAGAAGGTCAATTTGGTAATCCAGACGAATTCAAATCATTGGTTGACTCGATTACTAATCACGGTGACCATTATTTGGTTAGTGATGACTTTGATTACTTCTTAGAAGCCCATGAAAAGGTAGATAAAGTATATGGGTTCAGAGCAAATCCAGAAGACAACGCTCATTTGCAAAACTGGACCAAGAAGTCGGTTTTAAGTGTTGCCAATATGGGATTCTTCAGTTCTGATAGATGTATTGATGAATATGCTGAAAACATCTGGAACATTGAACCATTGAACCAATGATTCCAAATGCCAGTTTTATTTCAATCCAGTTAGTTTTATAGATTGTTTAGTTTGATATTTTTAGATTTATGAAGTCTTAGGCAGTTTCTGTAGATCTGGTTTATATACAGGATTGGAAATACAATTTTTTTTTTAGTGTCGTCATTACACGAACTACCCGAGCCTTCTTTCAATCTGGAGATCATTTCATCATAACATTAGCTAGAACAGCTAATAATAGGCTTTTTAATAGACAAAATTATCCTTTCACGCTGGTATAACATTTTAGACCAATTTAAACCATTTTAAAATGTTTATTTTTGGTAAATTATACCTAACCTTGGTATTATTACACCATGTTGTAGCTTTACCACCCAAATCTCCAGCTTTTATAAGAGATGAATTTGACAGAAAACAATACTTGGTACAGGACTTACCAGGAATGACAACAAACATTAAGTCTGAAGATTTACCTTTAATGTTTGCTGGACAAATTGAATTATATCCTGAAACCAACACGGGATACTTTTATTGGAAATTTGAAGATAAGAATAAATTACCAGAAAATAATAAGAGAACTACTTTCTGGTTAAACGGTGGTCCCGGTTGCTCTTCCATGGATGGAGCTTTATTGGAATCAGGACCTTTTAGAATCAATAAACAAAAGGAAATTACATACAATGAAGGATCGTGGCATAAATTGTCCGATATGGTTTATGTAGATCAGCCAGCAGGTACTGGATTCAGTTATACCGATGATTATAGACACGACTTAGACCAAATAGCTGATGATTTTCTCATTTTCTTGGAGAAATATTTTGCGATTTTTCCCGAAGATTTAGAGAATGAGATATACTTGTCTGGTGAAAGTTATGCCGGTCAATATATCCCATATGTTGCTCAAGCAATCTTGAAATACAATAAAAATGAAGAAAATAAATCAAAATATAATTTAAAGGGTTTACTTATTGGTAATGGTTGGATTTCTCCTAATGAACAAGGTTTATCGGTCGCCGAATTCGCTTTACAGGCGAAAATAATTGATCCTACTAATCCAAGTTGGACTTATTTAACCCAACAAATCGAGAAATGCCAGAAAATTGTTAATCAAGTCGATTCTACTTTCGATGATGGCAAGATTCATGATTATGAAACAAATTCCAATGTTTGTGAGGGTATTTTAACAACAGTTTTATCTTCAGGTAGGGATTCGTCAAAACCAGCCAATGAGCAATGCATTAACATGTACGATTACACGTTGAAAGATACATACCCTCAATGTGGTGCCAATTGGCCAAATGAACTCGCTTATGTATCACCCTTTTTAAATTCGGAAACGGTTCAAAATCATTTGAATTTGAATCATGGTAAAAAGTGGGTCGAATGTTCGGGCCAAGTTGGTAGACATTTTAGCGCCAGGAATTCATTACCGGCTATTCATTTATTACCAGAGTTAACTCAACAGATACCAGTGGTGTTATTCCATGGAAATTTAGATATAATTTGTAACTACATTGGAGCAGAATCAATGTTAAGAAAGTTAAATTGGGGAGGTCAAAGAGGATTTTCAGAAGGTCTCGTTGCAAATGATTGGGTTTATGACAATCACACTGTAGGGTATATTAAATCAGAAAGAAATTTGACTTTTGTCAATATTTTCAATGCTTCTCACATGGTACCTTACGATCAACCCGATGTATCTCGTGCATTAATAGACTTGATTACTAGAAATTATGATGAAGCAGATGGTAAAAATGTTGATGATGATCCAAATAAGTCAATCATCACATATCCTATTGGCGAAAGAAACAAAAATATTGTTGTCACGCCACCAGATGAAGCTGGTAAAGAACCAGAAACAGAACCGGAACCGGAATCAGAGTCAGATTCAGAAAATGAAGATGAGAAAGAAGATCAAAAACAAAACACTGAAAATTCTTCATCAAATAGCAGAATATCAAGATTAATTCAATTTTTGGTTATAGCCATATTAATCTGGGGCGTTTACGTTTTATATGTATCATATAGAGCAAGACCAGTTTCGATTATCAAATCTAAACCAACTACAGGCAAGAAAAAGAATGTCCAATGGGCAGATCAACTAAGAAGATTCCAAGAAGATGATGTTGAGTTTCAACAACAACAAAATGTCAAACAAGGTTTCATCTCTAAAACTATTGGCAAATTGACTGGAAATACTCCTAGTCCTTACGCACCGCTACCTTACGAAGAGTTTGAATTGAATGAACAAGAAAGCCATTCTACCCCAAATGTTGATGACTTCAAAATTGATAGTGACGATGAAAGTGAGTCGAAACCATTACCACCATTACCTAAAGATGATGAGAATAATGTATGATAATACAACACAAGCATTTATATATTCAAGAAATAAACAAGCATAACAATATCAAATGAAGTCGTATCACGCTGATTGTAGTCTCTAAGATCGCATTTGTTCAATATGTTTTATCGACATATCTATCATCTACAACATTCAATTCTTTAACAATATTATACCTCGAATGTCTTGAAATCGCATGTACAAACATCACATTGTCACAACTAGTTATTTACTTGTAGAATGTACATTTTAAAACATCTTAAACTGTGTAATTTTTTTACTGATTCTTCACATATTAAATCTCTTTAGCAAGGTCTATTTCAGTTCACCCACAGTATAGTATTCCCATATGGTGTTCACAACCACCATTAATAATTTGCAGCCAAAAGTCGTGTTTTCACCAAATCGAAAATTAGTTGGTAGAAGAGTTAGACTTCTACAACCAACCAGATTGACCACACCAAATATCAACCAACATACATAATGATTCGTAGCAGTATACGAACCTGTTACAGAGGATTAGCCACTGCAGCTAATGCTACGTCCAGCGGAAGTGCAGCTCCAGTTTTCAATACTTCCACCCCACCCAGCTACACGCTTGCATCGCTTAGGAGTTTCCCCAACCTCGAGCCACAGACATTCATTCCATTACCAGCTTCATATCTCACCAGTCCTACTCGTCGGGATTTCCTTTGGCAAGCGGTAGTCTACGAAGCAGATGGTGCCAGGGTAGGTTCAGGTAATGTTCCAACTAAAGGAGACAAACCATTTTCTAATAGGAAATTAAGACCACAAAAGGGGTCTGGTATGGCCAGAACTGGTGATGGTAATTCGCCTATAAGAGATAATGGCTTGAAACCATTTGGGATCAAAGCGGGCCATGATTGGTCTACGAGATTACCAACAAAGATCTACAATCGAGGATTCCAAACTGCATTTGCTGAGAAGTATAAACAAGGGAAATTGTATATTAGTGAATCATTAGATTTACCTTACGGATACCCCGAGCAAATGAAACAATTTGTAGACTTCCATCAACTTGACAAACGTCAATTGTTATTTATCACCAACAGTCCAAACTCCAATTTAGTAGAGGCTACAGAAGGTGTGAAAGCAGATGTCATTGCTAAAGAGGCAGTGGAAGTGAGAGATCTCTTGAAAGCTAACCGTGTGTATATAGAATTGTCTGCCTTGCAATGGTTCATAGGTAAGTTTGAATAGATATTATGTATATAGTTATAAAAAGCAGTCATAAGTCATGTGATTAGGGTTTAATTTTGTAAAAAATAATTTTTTTTGTGCAGTGAAAAATTGTCAGTTTTCTCATACTAACAAAAATTCATCAGGAAAGAATTTTATAACCAACGGAAGTTAGATATCAATCATGCCTTTAGTAGTCCAAGAATCTGGTTCATTCCAACACATTTTACGGTATGTTATTAAACAAGAATGATGTGGTTGTCATTCTAAACCTAGATGTATTAAGTTGATAAATTGAATATTGAAAATTTAATAAGTGGACGATCATACTGTCAGGAAGATACATTGTGGAATCATTCATATTAGCATCGTGGATTTAATTAATTTAATTTGAATACAATACATTTAATCAAAGGCCTAGACAGGCTTTTTCATTTTCCTTACTAACAATTCTAGTTTATTGAATACCAATATCGATGGTAGAATCAAGATCATGTACGCCTTAACCAAAATTAGAGGTGTCGGTAGAAGATACGCCAATTTAGTTTGTAAAAAAGCCGATGTTGATTTACAAAAAAGAGCCGGTGAATTAACCCAAGAAGAATTAGAAAGAATTGTTACCATCATGCAAACTCCAACTAACTATAAAGTTCCAGCTTGGTTCTTGAACAGACAAAAAGACCAAACCGATGGTAA
>JAXQKE010000135.1:0-44712 GCA_037042355.1 Candida sp. Y128-05E | reverse complement strand
GCGTGAGTTTTGATTTTCAATAGACCTAAAGCTAGTAAACTACACCAAACATTTGTCATTGGATTAGCAATATAGAAAATTCCCAATCTAAATGGAGTTTCTTTTGAGGTATAGAAATAACTCATCCAAAGACACACATCAGCAATAAAACCACCTTGTAAAGCCCCTAATAAAGCTCTAGTTACAAAGAAACTGGCTTTACCCAGGAGCGCAACTTGACCCATGGAAACAATAGACCATGCAACTAACTGAATTGGTACCCAAACATCGGAACCAAGCCTTTTAGAAATTAATTGGGAAGGTAATTCGGAAGCCAAAAAGAATAAATAAAAAATGGTTTGACCAGTATTCAAATCATTAGTTGTAAGTTTCAAATCACCCAACATATTATCTGACAAAGCTTGAGAAATGTTAGCTCTATCAAAATCTAAAGCAGTGAACATAACTAAAGCCCAGAATGTAACATACCAATCGTTTTTACGGGTAATTTTCCTTTCCTCTTTTTCAGTCCATTCAAAATCTGGATCAAATAAATGACGACATTCATATTTACTTTCTTCATATTTGTTACGATAGTATTCTGCTACCTTTGGGTCTTTAAATATATGATCTGACTCAGATGAACTAGTGGATTCTAAATCAGCAGTTTCTTCAACGATATGAATGTTCTTTGCATCATCTGTGCCAGAATCTTCAGGGTTACTATTCCTCCTCCAGAGCTTAACCATTATTACCTGACAGCGATCATTATTACCAAGATGTTCATTCGTTTTATATACAAAAATGGCTGCAAAATGTTAATTTGCAGCCACACAGAAAATTGCGAAATTTAAATGTGGCAATATTCGTGATTGACATTATAATCCTTGGAAACAATGGATAATTTCTTGGCTCGACAAGATTTCCAAGAGAAAAATGGGGGCAAGGCGCTATTCTTGGATGAATCAACGTAATAAACAACATATTTAGGGTTGTGGCTTACCCTCAGCCATATTGTAATTTACCTTCATCTAATCTAACTTGTTAAGCTTATTGTTCGATTAGGAAATTCTTAGTATAAATGAGATGATATGAAATGCAAGATCAATATCCCTAGATCAATATCATGCGAGTAATTATGTAACCTATTATCAGAAGTGGTTACATGAAAGTGTCGAAACATAAAACAAATGTTGAATTCTTGGCAATTGGGGGACTACAAGATAAGCTTTGATATAGCAACTAAAGCTGTCCTCGCTGTCAACCGTATTATGTGTGGATTAAACCGAGTCACAAAAGATTTCATATAACCTCCTTAATTAATTAAATCCACAATATCCTTCACATGTATCAAAAAAATAATTATTGTTGGGATACCTAATATCATCATAAAATTGCGTATACACAACTACAATGAGATATCCGATGGTTACATTGAGTTCTATTAGCGGATAAAGAGTATGACAACTCTATCCCAAAAACACCACTGATAATATCGCCCAATTATTGGAATGACAATGTATTCTCTATTAAACTACCCTAGAAGTTATTATACATTTCCCTCTATAACAAACGTAATCGTCACCAGCAATTACAAGAATTCAGCTGCACCCAGAAAATCTTTGTGGATTGACATTATCATCTTGGCAAATTAGACGGTCCCAATGTACAAGCAACCGTCTTTCCCCCAACTTCCATTTATATTTTCCAAAGGTAAAAAACCATCATTATTTTTGTTTTCATCGATAGCACTTGGTTCAAATGTGTTCTTCCCTATAGTGTACCCTCTCAACATCAAATAACCTTTGTTGAATTTGAAATCGCCCAACTTAATTTCCAAGGATTGGCAAATACAACCGAAGGAATCGAAGGAGATTTTAAAATCACGATAATCGAAAAAATCATTCAAAATTATGGGACCAATGACTCTATAATTGCACGATTCAATAATTATTGGTGTTCCCAAGCTGGCACGTAATTCCTGGATTGGAAATGGCGGCGATTGGATGTTTTTGGTGATGTAAACTATTCTCAACTTAGAAGAAATTGGTTTTATACTAGGGGATTTACCCAATTTGAAATATAACAAGTTAAGTTTTTGCAAAATCTTTTGCAAAGAAGATTGGTGGTTGATTGAATAATTGAATATTTTGGCCACTTGGGGATCGGTGGATAATATCGTGGGGTTGTACCTCTTCAAATGGTCCATTTTGAAATCACAAGTGACAATTAAATTTGAATTTGTGACAAATGTAGATAAGATTTTCACTAAGCTATTTGATACTTCTTCTAAAGGCAATTTGGGCGATTGGGTGATTAGCACCGTATCCTTGTCATTCCACTGGTTTGCCAAAGGTAAATGCTTGATATTTGAAGCAATGGCACTGATCAAGTTCAATTGAGTGAATTCGACTGTAGAAACCAAATTTTGATGTACCTGTTTAACAAGTTTCACAGCAATACCTTTATCTTTTGTAGGAGTATACTCATTTGAAAAAGTCGACAATTCTCCATTCAAATCAAAATGAGCCGTAAAATCAAATTTGTTAAACATTAATGAATTATCGGGGCCAACAAATGATCTAAAATCGTAAATGATTATTGGAGTTTGCGAAACAAACCCAGCAAGGATCAATGCCAAACCAAAAAAATCTTTCATAAAATCATCATTTTTAAAACATATTGTCGAAATGCTATTTTCGCTAAGATATTTTACTACTTGATGAACAATATAATTGAGATTGGCAACTGATTTGGTTTCACCATTAATGACAATTTTTTTCTGTTGGTGTTTCACCAACAATTGGTAAACGTCAGATAAATTACCATTTCTACTCTTGTAAGAATCGTACCTAATATCCAACCCCACTCTTAATCTGGCAAAATCCAATTTGTTTGATTTATGAATTGTCGATTCACCGGCTTTTGCCGTATCTTCGACAATTGATTGTTCTGATAGATATAAATCAGGAACATCCTTGGTGAACTTGATGTAGCGAACAAAACCTATGGCTATAGCCACTAGTAAAAACACTGCCAGAGTATAATAATCCATTACAAATAACCGTTATATTTTTCATCTATATATAGCCATGCTATTTTTCATCGTATAACCCCATCACGTGAATTTGGCTGCAAACATTCAATGGATACCGAGTTTTAACTGGAAATAAGAGGAGAAGAGGATAAATGGAATGTATAGATGACTAGATTTGCCATATATGTTTAACCTTCCGCTTTCAAAATATCAAAAAATTCCAATTTTCACGAAAATAATAGAAGAGTAATACTAATTGGATGTGATATCATATGCATGGATACTGCTGAATTAAACAAATATTGGTTATATAGATAGTATATTGAGGTATTATCTGTCTATCGACACATTGTACCAACTACTACATTTTTATAATTCATAAAGCAACCTTGCCTTTCTCCATCACGGGTGAGCGCTAACAGAAGAATCATTTAACCAAAACAACTTGGAAAACGACCGTTTTTTTGGGTGATAGTATCATTCAATGGTTACTATATTCTTTCAAACTGTAAAGTCTCTCTGTTTCCTTCTTCCTGGTTATTTCTAAGTAAAAGTTGTTTTGGCTTCTTTAAATCGTTGCGTTTACGCGAGACAATGTAGAATCGTCAAACGAACTTGAACGACATTTACTTTGATTTAATCTTAAAAGGGGATGAAACGGATCTTCATACCTAAGTTTAGGAGTATACACCATCTCTTGGTGTTGCTCGGTCTATTGTGGTTGTTCACTTTCATCTACCATGAACGGTTGGCTCCCTATTTCGCTGTTTCGAAATGCTCCTGGGATCCAAAAGTACAGCAAAGTACTAAAGTGTTGCTAATCGCTGATCCTCAGCTTATAGATAACCATACGTATCCCGGAAGGAACGACTTGTTGTTGAAGTTGTCGCAACATACTGTTGACACGTACTTGAAGAGAAACTACCAAACGCTAATCAATAATTTAAAACCTGATAATGTTATATTTTTGGGTGACTACCTAGATAATGGTAGGTCATCTACCGATGAGTATTTCACTGGTCAATGTAATCGATTCCAAAACATTTTCTATACTAAAAAAATTCAGAAAATTTATCAGAAAGATAAAAATTGGTTTGTTAATTTACCAGGGAATCATGATGTTGGATTTGGTGATGGAGTCAATTTACCCCATCGCCAACGGTTTGTTGATAGTTTTGGCAATCCGAATCAAGTCATACAACTAAACAATGTCGATTTCGTCACTATAGATTCATTATCATCCTCGTCACAAGATTCTCAAATACTGAAAGATGTGAACGATTTTGTTGATACTCTCCCCTCCAAGTCAAATCCACGTGTGTTGTTATCCCATATACCATTATTTCGAGAAGAAGGCATTGATTGTGGTCCGTATCGAGAGAATCCCCCCTTCAGACCAATGGTGAAAGGGTATCAATACCAAACGACTTTAACACCAGAAGTCACCGAGAATTTACTTGTGAAAATAAAACCAGATGTTATTTTTTCCGGTGATGACCATGATTACTGTGAAGTGGTTCATAATTTCCACTCAGGTAAACGAGTTCATGAATATACTGTAAAATCTATTAGCATGGCAATGGGGATCAAATACCCTGCGGTGCAACTATTGACTTATGGAAACTATGCCGCGTCCGGGTTTGAATATACTACGGATATATGCTACGTGCAAACACCCTACGTCAATGTCATTGCATATATAACCATGGCCATATTTTCAGCCCTTTTGATTTTATGGTGGAATATCAAACAAAGATCGTCTAGATACAATTACTCGATCTTGCCCACCATTAATACTACATCGATCGCCATGAAGTCGAGAATATCGTCTCCAGCTTCTACACCACCGTCATCAACTATACTATCATCGTCATCATTAAATTCCCGAAAAATCTCTAATTTCTTGAAAGATCAAGATAGTGATGAAACGGCAAACAAACATAATAACAATTATTTCCAGATCCCAACATACACTTCAACTTCATTGAATACCCCATCATTCACAACAAAATTGTCCCAAAAGTTCCAACAATCCAATATAGGTAAAACTATGAATATTTCAACTAAAGGTTGGAAAAAGTTTGTCAAAAAGTGGAATATTGTTTCATTTTTCAAACACTGCATCTACTTTGGCTTGTCAATCACCAGTTTATACTACTTTGGCTTCTGTTGGACTCTATAATTGAATACATATTAAACTATTCTAGATTTCCCAATACAGTAATATCTATTCTCTCCAGCTTCCATTGGTTGTTTTTTAATTTTCAAATGTGTTAAGGGACGTGCGGCGTATTAATTAGTGTATTGTGAAATTGCAGCAGCTTATTAACGGTCTTCTATCAGGTATACGTAGTAAACAAAGAGTGGCTAGACATGGGTTGTGTTGCTAGTGTTCAGGACGACGAGTCAGATCCATTTCTTGAAGATGAAAGAATAAACAATGCCATTAATCAGAGTATGCAACTCCATAAACAGCGAGAAAAGAATGAAATCAAAATGTTGCTCTTGGGGGCAGGAGAGTCAGGGAAATCAACTGTATTGAAGCAGATGAAGGTATTGCATAAAGGTGGTTTTACTCAGCAAGAAAGAATCCAATATACCCATGTTATTTGGGCTGATATAATCCAATCGATGAAATTGATAATAATTCAGGCTAGGAAATTGGGAATACCTTTGGAATGCGACGAACCAAACTCTCCCTTGATAAACTATAAACGAGTAATTTTATCTTCCGACGCTTTGGATACAGTTGATACTGGTGTGGCCGGAGGTTTGGCATTCTTGAACGATTATGTCATCAAGTATAATGCCCATACCAAGAATAAACGAAGATTGGAAAGTACTGGGAATGCTTCATCATTCTTGGATTCTCCAAAAACCCCGTTAATTGACAATGAGTTGGATACCACAGTCATGGAAATTGCCCTGTCAAAACCACAACAGAAATCATACTCACGACAGCAAATTGCCGAAGCTATTTGGAATATATGGCAGCACGATTCAGGAATCAAGAAATGTATTGACCGCTCCAATGAGTTTCAATTGGAAACTTCAACCACTTATTATTTTGATAATATCTTCAAATTTGTAGATGCAAATTACTTATGCTCCGACTTGGATATTTTGAAAGGTAGGATTAAAACTACGGGGATCACAGAAACTAATTTCATTATAGATTCGTACAATTTCAAAGTCTTGGACGCTGGGGGACAAAGATCAGAAAGAAAGAAATGGATCCATTGTTTCCAGAATATCACGACAATTTTGTTTGTATTGGCGATATCGGAGTACGATCAAATGTTGTTTGAAGATGAAAGAGTAAACAGAATGCACGAATCTATCTTGCTCTTCGACACTCTATGCAATTCCAAATGGTTTGTTAAAACGCCCTTTATTTTATTCTTGAATAAAATTGATCTTTTCGAGCTAAAATTGGTTAAATCGCCATTAAAGAAATATTTCCCTAATTATAATGGAAATCCTACTAATGTTGATGAAGCGTTGAAATTCTTTGAGCAGAATTTCTTGAAATTGAATCGAACTAGTAAACCAATATACGTTCATCGTACTTGTGCAACCGATACTGAGTCGATGAAGTTTGTTTTGCATGCCGTTACTGATATGATTATTCAAGATAATTTGAAAAAGAGTGGGATGATCTGATTGAGAGTAGATTGATTTTAAAGTGACTTTTAGAGTGAATTTTTGACGTAATTAATTATTTCATAATATAAACAATAAAATATATCTAGATTGAGGATGAAACTATTGAAGTCTATTGTGGATTAATTTCTGGTTAGTGTTTGTTTAATTTAATTTGTTTGTTGATTATTATTTATTTTAATGGATATTATCATATATTACTATAATGATATATTAATGCATTTGTGGATCGAATTAAAGGTGGTATGATCAAACTGATTACCATCTCATCATTGCCATTTCATTTCTGTTTCTACCATAATCAAGTAAACCTTCAATTTGACCAGTACCGGAAATAACAATATCTCTGTCCCATAAGGCGACGTTAGCCCATTCCTTGACTTGTTTGGTGGTGATGGCATCGATTTTTTCTAAAGCTTCTTGGACTGAGTTTCTGTAGCCGGCGGATAAGACTTTGGTGGCAATATCGGAGACAACAGCATTAGGCGAGTTTAATTCGGCTAATAACAAAGTTTTGACTTGAGCCTTGGCTCTGGCGACTTCGGCGTTTGAAACTGAGACGGATAATCTGTTCCATTGTTTCAAGGCGAAATGGGTGAATTCATCAATGGAAGCAATGTTGGAGATTTCAGCATTGAAACCCCATAAACCAGTATCGGAGTATGAGTTGGAGAAATGGGTATATTTATCGACAATGTGGTATTCTTGAACAATTGAAGCTAATTTTGGCGAGGTGTAGTGGGCCAAAGTAGATTCGGCATCAAAGCTACCAAATACTTGAGCAGCGACTTTAGCGATATAGTAAGCTGGGGAAGCAATACCTTCACCTTCGACACCAATAGAAACATAAGCTTTTGGCAAAGTGTCGTCTCTCATTCTGACTTCGGAACCTAAGAAAGAGGCAGCTTTGACTTCAGGTTTCAAGCCGGATTTAACATTGAATTGTTTTTCGATAGAGTCGACTAAGGAGTCATGGTTGAAGTTACCGGAACCGGCAATGACGATGTTAGTAGAAACCAAGTTTCTTTCTAATAAACGTAAACAGTCTTGAGCTTCCAAACCAGAAATAGAGTCAGAAGTACCTAATACAGGTAAACCCAAAGAGTAACCTTGGAAAGCAGTGGCATTTAAATGTTCCAATACTTTCTTGGAAGGGTTAGCTTCCAAGGCTTGGGCTTGTTGCAACAAAGCTGATTTGAATTTGGTTAAATCAGCTTGTTCTACAACCGATTGGTAGTTGGAGATAATGTTACCTAAAACAGCACCTGCTTCGTTAACATTAGCATTGGTGGATTGAGCAGTGATACCATTCAATTCACGTTGGTTTTCAGTGGTTAAAACGACTGAACCAGAAGATGATTTACCACCCAAGATATTGGTAGTTAAAGCGGCAACACCGTTGGAGTAAGGATGTTCCGATCTGGAACCAGCACCAAAGTAAACCCCCAAACTGGCTGATTCAGCATTAGGGTTGGTTTCAGTAGCCACAACCACACCATTGCTTAAAGTAGTATATTTAGTTTGACCATTGGCTGTAGACAAAAGACGTTTTGCTGAAAGTTGTCTGACACTTTGACGAACAGTGGATCCACGTATCATTGTATTATAATTCTGTTTAACACTAAAGTGGTAACTCTCTAATTTTAGTGAATTTTCAGAGTTTTACTGGTGGTAAAATTTCATCCAATAAAAAATCGTCAATTATTAACGACATTTTTTATACAGGAATGTCTGGAATAAATACACGACATTTATTTTGCAGCCATTCCTACCACAATACAACACATACTAATAACTAATAGATATATATTAATACTATATATTATATGAATCATAATCATACAACAAGTCATAATCATCTTGGGTGAGTTTACACGAGAGATATTTGGTTTTGCCATCTTGGTAATTCAACGTAAACACATCATTTTCATTATACTGGTAAGAAATGGTATCTATCAATGGGTATTTGATATTTTCTTGTTGTTCTGTGATTTGTTGAATTGGTATTGGTTTTTGTTTATTGTTATTGGCTTTGGTGATGAAATCAGATGTTAAATTAGTATAATCTTGTCGCGACTTTGGTGGAGCGCCATACGGGATTCGAGCAGCGTGTAAACTAATATCATTGAGCACAGATTTCCAGACTTGTGGTTCTGTAGGAGTGGGTGTTTTGATTGATTTGATAGATTTGGCTGATTTTGGTAATTTGGGGGATTTGAATTTGGTGGGGATGAGTATTTCCTGGTGGTAGTTTTTGTATAATCTCTGGATTATGTTAGTTTTTGAAGTTTCTTCTGTTTCAGGATTGGCTTCTTCACTGGAGTATTTGTTCAACTCTTCGGGTAAACTGACACTTCGTGGGTGGTACATTATGGGTGAGGAGATTAAACACTCGGTTACTACTGATTCCACCGATTCGGCCAATTCGATTTCGCAAGATTGATCTTCTTCCTCTTCTGTTTCTTCTTTCTGCTCCACTTCCTTTCCCCTTCTTGTCAATGTAAGAAACTCACCGATTCTTGCCAAATATTTATCGTGGGGAAATGTTCTTAAACTTATAAATGGCGACTCGCCTAATTTGCCCTGAACAATTCGAGGGTCTCGGTCGTTGGAATAGTACTTCTGCTTGTAATCAATCACAAGGTAGTCTACCTTATATCGTAGCCCTCTATACTTCCGGTGGAAGTAGTCCATTTCATGAAGATAATAAGTTATTATGGTCAACATTTTCGCAACCGTTTTTGTAAACAATTACCACAATTCGAATTTAGTGGGGGAAGTGACAACTGGCACATTGGAAATAAACACAGAAAGGGTGAGCATAGTGTATGTAGTATAGTTTAGAGATTTGTAGCAATTGGATATAAGACTTATATTTCAGTTGTGTAAATTTGGGGGACATCAAATTAGCTGAATAGAATCTAAAATTACAGGTGGGGTTTATCCCGCGAGGCGGTAAGATTGGAACTGGCGCTAGAGTGTACCAAATTTATTGTAGAGCATACCCCACTAGTTTACTGACCTCTGTCTAATTTGCATTGCAATGCAAACAATTAAAATTTTGAAAGTTTATCAGGGTCTTGGATATTTATTAATAGTTCCTCTATTTTATGAAGAATCCGATATAGTAAGATAAGTTTATATAAATACCCTTTAACGTACATTTAACGATAGATTGTTTTATTATGAGTCAATTTCATAATAATATAAATCAACCTTGGCTACATTTGACATTAATGCGATATATTAATTATATACAAGTGGTACTGAATATTCAGTGATAACTTACTTCGTATGTTATCTGTGAGTGCTTCGTGCTTCGTTCGCGATCACTTCGTGATCACTCACAATCTAATATAAGCTCTATTTTGCATAGCCAATTTATGCATTTGGGCCATTTTATCATAACCCGACGATTTACCTTCGTACGAACTAATAATCTCCTCGGCCAAACGGACAGACATATCTGACGATTTCTTATTCTTTGTCCCCTGCAAAATCCAATTTATAGCATATCTATTTCTTTGTCTTTGTGTCAAAGGTTGGGGAACAATTCTGGCTTTGGCAGTCCCAGTTTTCTGGACATTGGTTTTGACCAATGGACCCATTTTATCTAAAGTTTCATACAAGATAGTAACAGGATCCTTTCTTGTTTTCAAGTAAACGATATATAACGCTCTTCTCATAATTTTCTGGGCCAAAGATTTCTTACCATGTTTCATGATCAAATTGGTGAAATTGTCCACTATAGGATCGAATTTCAATGGAATAGGTTGACCAGTAAATGCTTCGGTCTCAGCTACTTGTTGTTCACTAGGTTCAAATTTTTCTTTCATGAATAAATCTGGTTTGGTTAATTGATTAAGATATATTTCCGATTCCTTTTCGAGCACGGTTTTCCCCAGTCTTAATGTTTTTAAAGCATGTAACCAATCATCGACATTTTCTTCAGTAATACTATCTTTTTCCAAAGGGTAGACTTGACTCGTCAAACTGAAATTTTCAGCTTTTGTTGAATTGAATCTACATATTGGAAGTATACTGGGCTTGTAAGATAACCTCCCACCAGGTATCACTTGTCTAACACAACTTTTCAAGAACATGGTTTGTTAGATATAGTTGGTTAAAGCTTTGAAGATTGAAATTTTTCATCTCTCTTGTCACGTGATAATTTTAAAGATTATAAAAGAAAGGGATTTAACATGGGTCCTATGAAGGGTTTATGGTGATATTTAGTATCAAATGAATTAGTCAATGTAAAGAAACAACACTATCTTTTTAAAAATTCAAATTAGACGAATATTGGTTGAAATTGGATGTAAATTTATGAAAATTGATGTAAAATTGATGTAAAAAACTCCAATATTATCAATAATACATCTTCTAAACCATAGTATATCCTACAGTTTCCTATTGTACCATTCCTTCTACTCTTTGTTTTGTTTTGTTTAGTTTTATGTTGCAAATATTTTGCAACCGTTAAACGCGTGAGATGAAAGTTAACATGGTAAGTATGGAGCAATTGCCTGAGCTAGAGTCTGGGTTCAGCAGGAGGTTGAAGAAGATAATAGAAGATAAATGTTATGATGGAGAAGAATGGGAGGATCAATTGTACCCCCAGGTGATTGCACGTTTAAATCAGTTAAGGCAAGTAGCTAGCAATGAGACTCAGATTGAACAGGTGAATAAAAAAATATTGACCCATTTGGCTCGATATTTCAAGAAATATCCTCCATTCACCATAGTTAGATTTGCTGAAATCTTGGTAGATCCGCCTTTTGAGTTGAATTCAGTCAAGAATCTTTTGAAATATTTCAATAGTCTTCGTAAAAGTATTTTGGTGTGTTCAACCATTAAGGAATTCGCTCCAGTTACGTTTCAAAAAACCACCAATGCTCCCATAGAACCGGTACTATTATCCCAGACTATTAATGTTTCTTTGGTGGAAATTCCCTGGTTGAAGAAAGACAAGCAACCTGTTGATATCGAACAACCTGTCGATATACCCAAACAACCTTTACATGATATCCCCCTGTCTCCTAGAAGACGCAGGGAAGATGAAGACGAGGGAGAGGAGGATTCGAAACGTCCTAAACATGACAGTGATAGTCCCAGCAAGATTTCCAGTCCGACGAAAGTAGATCATTTGGTTGACGAAACTAACAATATCGATTCCCAAACTCCCGATTCTCCTAATTTGGTCGATATTGCTTCCCCAGGGAAATCTTCACAGTTGTCAGATTCGTTGGAAGACCCTGATCTGTTGGAAATGGATTAAAAGCTATCACGAAGAGAGCTATCACGAAGAGAGCTATCGCGAAATGATAGCTAACAAGGGATTACGAATAACGTGCTCACGAAGTACTCACAAAGTGATTGAAGTACCCACAAATAGAATCATCACAAAGTGATAACTACAAATATATATATATATACTGGTTACTGCCAATTTTCTTTCAATTCTTGATTATATATTAAATACCAGATCTAAATATAATCTAAATGATACATATGTCTAAAACAATATCTCTTTTTATGGTACAATTTTACATTGGTGATCTCGATCTTGATCTTGATCTCGATCTAGCTCGAGACGATCTATACTCATCGCGATCGCGATCTCGTCTGCGATAATCAGGCCTATTGGGAACATAACTGTCACGTTCGCCTCTTCTATTTCGATTGTCTCTTGGGGTGTAGCTGCTCCTGCCACGGTCACTCCTATCTCTTCGGGACCTGTCACGGCTATCCCTACCACCAGTACGTCTATGTTGATTAAAATTCGGTACAAAGTCACCGCTTAATAGGGTATGCAGGGCAATCAATTCACCACCCTCCTTAAGTTGTTTGTAATTGACTCTCCATTTCCCGTTACGAGGTCCGCGGTCTTCTTCCCATATCCACTGACTTATAGCCTTCACGGGAATGTAATCGACGTATAAATTCAAGCGTTCGACCGCCAACTCTCGAGGCAAAGTGGGCGGCACCAAGTCGAGTTTATCTTTACGGTCCTCTGATTCTAATTTTTCATGGTACAATTTCAATTGTTCCTGGTACCTGACTTGTTCACGGTGTTTATATTCCTTCTTCAATAAATCGTCCTCCATGACCGGCGGGTATATTGACGCTGACAATTTACGTTGAATGTAGGCCGCACCCTCTTCCTTATCGACCAACACTATTCCGTGGGTTCTGGTTCTATTTAACCACGCCCGTTCCACCGAATACCCCCCACCGTCCCGAGCCATTTGCTTCAAATGGTTTTGGAAATGAATAGCCGAAAGCGGACGCCGTAAATTAGCAATGAACAAGGCTCGAGTAGGTTTGAACCGAGGTTTATCGGGCACTGCGTAGACCACTTCTTCCTGAGGTTCGTCATTTTCAGAGGGAGTCAAACCTTGGTGATCAGTGGTACTTTTGACTTTACCTTGCACTTGTTTTCTGCCGTGGTATTTATCTAGCGTCGAGTCCAGACTGGTTTCCTGTGGTCTATCGTCATATTCAAGATCCTCTTCCATCGTTTGTTAATAACTAATGGATAATTGGAAAATTACCAACCTGAAACAACCAAAGATCTTGGTTTGTTTACGTGTTTTCTAAGCCAAATAAAAATAGGTCAAACATTTGTGAGGCTGGAAGTGATATAGGGAGATGTAATGAAAATACCACTGCGGCTGTCACTAAACTAAGTGATACCGTCTAGGCAGACAAGAGAACTATGACTAGTTATGTTATAATAATATAGTTCGCTTGTATATTAGTCAAGGTAAGAATATGGGGAATTACCAAATAATGGGAGCGCTTGGACAACTTTAGTTTCGTTTTCCAAATATACCCCACACAATTTGTATGAGGACATACATTTATTAACTAATATAAAAATATAATATAAGTTACGCAGGTTGTAACAAGAGATGGTAGAATTAAACACTAATATATAGAAGATATCAATAAAACTAAACTAGACCAAACAAAACAAATCTAAACTAAACAAAACTAATCCTTACATTTATTTTTATAAATATTTTAAAACAATATAATCACATAAAATAATAATTCCTAGAATATATGATATTAATCTAGTAGTTTTCAATATATATAAATTAAAACAAGCATTATTTCTACAAGATATATCTATTAATTTATTTCAATAAATACACTATAAACGATATAAGGAAGCCTTGGGTAAATACATGTATTTATAGATATTTTTTAACATACTATAATAGGATTATAATTAATGCAAATTAAAATAATTCAAACTACACATATTGATTACGACTTCCCGTAAATTAAAACGTCCCAATATTTATGAAACGACTGTACTACTAACATTTCAGTCTTGTGAAGCAAGACTTATATATACTAGATACTACTAACATTTGAGTCTTGCTTGGCAAGAACTTTTAATTATAATATTTCATTCTACAAAATTGATACAAGAACTATAAATTATAATATTTTATTGTACAAATTTAATACTACTAAACCATTTCCGTCTTGCAAGACTTATATATACAAGATATAAATTTGATACTACTAACATTTCAGTCTTGCTTGGCAAGAATAAATATTCTATTTTATATAAACAAGCGAAGGTAAATACTTCTATTTATAAATATTTTCTAAAGATATAATCACATAAAATATTACATTTTAATTCAAAAGATTGCTTTAGTTTAATTTAGATAAAATACTCTATATACATTTACTACAAGATATATCTATGCTATTTTATTCAATATATACACTATAAACAAGCTAAGGAAACCTTAGCTAAAGCTAAAGCTTAGCTAAACCTACTAAACAACAGGCTAAAGCCTGTTGTTTAACTCATCCACAACTTCCCTACCAAATCATACAACCCATTATTCGCCGTCTCCAACACGTGCACTCCATACATAGCTATAAATGTCCCTAAAGTCAACAATTTCCCAGCAAATCTATGCCAGAACCCATAAACTCTTTCAGGTATATAATCTATAATACAACTTTTCAAACCAGCATGGATATGAAAGAGTAATCCAACTGAGAAAATAGAATCGATTATAGGATATTCTACTCCCGCAAAGAAAGGAACAAGACTTAAAGGAATTAAAGAAACAGTAACTATTTTTTCATATACCCAGTGGTAACTTCCATCATAAAAACTAACTAAGGGGATCTTGGCCGGTTCATTAACAGTACCAACAATCAAACCCGGAGGTTGCTGTATTTTCTTATATTTGGAGAAATCTGGTTTGAAAGAAATGGAACGGGTGTAAATGGTGGGTATAGATTTAATACCCAAAGTATTGAATGGTCTTACCAATCTTATCATGATTAGCTGTGATTGTTATAGGAATTGAATTGAAACGTAATAATAATTTTTCGCAGTGATGGAGAAAATCAAATTGGAAGATTTGGTAGTTGAACATGATAATTAAACATTATTGTATAACACTTTAAATACACTCTTTTACTAAGTTATAATAAGAATAATTATATTATATGAAATACTCTACTTTAAAATTAGATTTTCAAATATATTCAATGGATAATTTTTTTTGTTTTTTTGATCACCAATTATTAGTAAATTCAACTTAATCATTTAGGTTTTAACAACACCATTTAAAATATTTCTTAGAAAAACATATACCACAATATAATTATACCATCTATAATTAAACCAACTAAACAATATTATATTAACCATATATCTATTTTAGTATAATCTTAATTCTAACTATAAGAAAAATTAAACCCATCTAATTTTTCAGTTATACATTTAATACATATCTTCATAAATCTTTCATCTACATTTTACATTAGATATTAAAATATTAATTAATAAATATATTAAGCTATATACAATCTATGCTACAGTAGAAGGATCTATCCCTAGTAGTGTTTCTAAAAAACAAGTTCACATATCGAATTTATATATATATATGCATAAATGCATATATATATATCTACCAAGATGCTTTCTTCACCCCTGGAATCAAACCAGCCCTTGCTCTATCCCTGAAAACAGTTCTGTTCAATTTAAAATCACGAATCAATGATTTGGAATTACCTGAAGCGACACACCTATCTCTAATCTGATTATAACTGGTATATTTAGGCATGGAAGTCAATTGTAATTGTGCTTCCAATCTAGCTCTTGGAGTGAGTTCGGTGTTTCTGGCAATATACTTTAATGCGTTTCTAGTAACTTCATATTCATTATATTGCAATCGTTTAAACTGGTCTCTTAACACTCTAGCATTGATATATACATGTTTGGGTATATCAAAATGAACTGGGAATCTAAATGGCATGGTAAGTTGTAAAGGTTATAAGGTTGTAAACGTTTTGTTAGTTGTAAAATCATCAAATTTTCAATTTGAAAAATTGGAGTGTATATAAAAATCTAATTAAATCTTAGTAATAAACCCAAAAGACAATTTGTTTTAAATCAAGAAACACATTGAAAGGTTGGTTATTTCTTGCTTATTACATTCTTAGTTGATAATTGTTATTCTTTATTTGTTTATAATTATTACTTTTTTTTAATATGTTCACTGGTATTGTTGAGACTATAGGTGATGTTGTTGAATATACTCAGTTAGATCAATCAGAAACAGGTGGTAATGGCGTTTCTATTGTTATTGGTAATGCTTCAGTAGTGTTGCAAGATGTACATTTAGGAGATTCAATCTCAACCAACGGTGTATGTTTAACTGTAACTGAATTTAATGATGAAAAAACCCAGTTCAAGGTGGGGATTTCGCCAGAAACGCTAAGAAGATCTAATTTGGCTGATTTAAGTCTCGGCGGTGCTAAAGTTAATTTGGAAAGAGCCGTGAATTCGGAGGTTAGATTAGGTGGACATGTCGTACAAGGACATGTAGATACCATTGCCACCATCACTGACGTTGTAAAAGATGGCAATGCCATCAATTTCACGTTCCAATTAAGGGATCAACAATATATCAACTATATTGTTGAAAAAGGATTTATTGCCGTAGATGGTGTCTCCCTCACTGTCACCAATGTTGATTACACCACCGCACAATTCTCTATATCAATGGTAGCTTACACCCAGTCCAAAGTTATTATCTCGGATAAAGTTAAGGGTGATACTGTCAATATCGAAGTCGATTTCACAGGGAAATTGATTGAAAAACAAATTGAGTTGACCTTGAATAACCAGATTAATAATCAGGAATCTAACTTATCAAAATTGATTGAAAGATTGATTGAAAAGAAGTTGAATAATTGAAGATTACCAGCGGTAAAGATTACCAGCGGTTTACCGCTGGTAATTGAATAATTCAAAAGAGTTAAATCAATAATTGAAAAGAGTTATTCCATAAATAATTGGAAAACCCTCTGGTAAACTTCAAATTAGTTTAAACAAATATCAGAGTATGTTAAACTACAACGAGCAGAGGGAGTTATTGTGTGGGTGAGTGAATGCAATTAGCATATCTCTACTTGAAACTAATAGACAATATGGTTAAGCTATATAATATTAAAATACCCATTTTTTTTTCATTTGTTTTTAGTAGATATATATAATTAGTATAGAATAATACATCTGTGAATAGTAAATACCATTAAACTCTATCTATTGTATGTGTTGTAGTTCATTTCGTGTTATCCAAAGTTTTATGGTAGCGCAGCTGCGAAATTTGGTTGAAGGCAAAATGTTAAACTGGTGTACTTAAATTTCAACGATAACACCTTCAATATGGATATCATCTTAGGGTTCAGGTTGTCTGATTGCACATTGATTGCCACCTCCAAAGCTTTCACTAGAGGTATTTCCATTTTGAAACAAACCGATGACAAAACTAGAGTGTTGAACTCACATAACTTGATGGCATTCACTGGTGAAGCCGGGGACACTGTCCAATTTGCAGAATACATTCAAGCCAATATTCAATTGTATACCATGAGAGAGAACGACATTGAATTGAGTCCCAAGGCCACCGCTTCTTTTGTCAGAAACCAATTGGCTTCGTCTTTACGTTCTAGAAAACCTTATCAAGCTCAAGTCTTAATTGGTGGGTTTGATCCTAAGACTAACACCTCCAGTTTGAACTGGATCGATTACTTGGGAACTCAAGTCGACTTACCATACGGTGCCCACGGTTACGCCGCTTTCTACACCACTTCTTTATTAGATAAACATTACCGTAAGGATATGAAGTTGGAGGACGGTTTGAAATTGTTGGAAATGTGTTTGACGGAATTGACAACGAGAATGCCTATGGATTTCAAAGGGGTCTACGTACACGTCGTTGATAAAGATGGTATAAGACAACTCGATGATAATTATTAGTGTATATTAAAAATAAATAAAGAAGATATTGAAAGCAATAATGATTGTAGAAGTTGATCTCTATGATTTGATATATTTAATATTGATACTAATTTGACAAATTTACTGTCTGTATAATGTAATTTTGATAATTGGAGAAATCTAGGGTGTCTATAATGTAATCTATTTAATATTGATAATAATTGGAAATCTGAAGTCGCTCTAAAGTTCTATTTGAACAGGTTTATATTTTCTTTTCAATAATTGGAGATATTTACAGTGTCTATAATGCAATTTAGATAATAATTGAAGAAATTTATCTCTATGATGTAATGTATTTTTTTTAAATAATTGTACAAATTTACAGTCTCTATAATGTAATATTTAACAGGTTGATCTTTTATTCGCCACGCAGGTTGCTTTATTCACTCGCTTCGCTCATGAATGCTTCGCTCATGAATGCATGCTCCGCTCATTCACTCACTTCGCTCGTGAATCCGCTATACCCTACAATTTGAAATCTCAAACACGATAATATCGGTAGCCCCCACTTGTTTCAACTCATCCATAATATTCCCAATTTCCTTCTTTTCCACCATGGCATTAATGGCGATCCAGTCCTCCTCATCACTATCTTCCTCGTGGTGATTAGATTCCAAGGCCGAAATAGTGGCAGCTTTTCTCCCTGGAGTAATCTTCAAAACCTTAGGCAAGATAGATCTGGAGGCATTGTAAGTGATGTAAACATACTCCTTAGCAGCCATGACCCCTTGAAATCTCTGCAACACCTTTTGGATCAACTCAGGTCTTTTTGATTTCTTGGAAGCAATGAGGTGGGCGGAGGTACTCAACACAGTATCGATAGCTTTTAATCCGGCCGCACGCATAGTTTCACCAGATTCGACCAAATCGACAATGGCGTCACCGACACCGAGGGCCACAGAAGCTTCTACGGACCCACCGACGTATCTAATAGTAGTCGAGATATCCTTAGTACCTTCTAATTCAGCGAAATAATCATTAGTTAATTTAGTGAAAGAACTGACAATTTTCTTACCAACCAACTGTTTAGGTTCTTGAATGTCACCATTTTCAGGAACTTGAATTTGTAATTTACAAGCGCCAAACTTTAAATCTAAAAGGTCTTCGATCGAATCGTACATGTCAGCTTCTTGTACTTGGTCTAAACCAGTTATACCTAAGTCACATTGACCTTCACCTACGAAAACAGGAATATCACCAGCAGGTAAGAAGATTAAAGCCAAAGGTAAGTTAGTGGAAAGAGCAATATCCAATCTGTTAGATCTCTTGTATTGGATGTCAGCACCAGATAACAATTGAGAACATTTTTCAAACAATCTTCCCTCTGAAAAGTTAGTAATGGAAAAAGGAAATTTTCTAATAAAAGAAAGTACATACTCTTGGGAACAGCAAATAGTAATCTATCAGGTAATTGGTGAACGAAATCCATTTGGTTTGATGTAATTGTAGGTTTTAAATAAAATAAAGTGAAAAACGTTGTTAAAATTTCTAGCCTAAAAAGGTCGATTGCGTCAGAAGTCAAAAAATGAGTCAACGTTTTTTACGAGATAACAAAAAATTGAAGATGAGATGAGAAGTAATAGTATTGGATGTGATAGAAGTAATAGTACTTAATAGTAATAGTATTAATAATATCAATATCAATAGTACTTAATAGTAATAGAAATAATAGTATTAGTACTAATAATACTTGTAATTGTTAATATTTGAGTAGTATGGGAATCGAACTTAAGACTTTTGAAATATTTATCTCAACCGATTGGATGTAAAGTAAATCATATTTATCAGATATTGGTAAATTTGTAAAAACAACGAAAAAGACAGGGAAATGAAAAATATGGAAAAGACGAGGAAGACAGTTATAAAAGAAGAATAACAAGATATGTAATAGTAGTAGTAATAAAAATACCCACAATAATACTTATATATATTTTTTCTTTTTATAGGTTAATTTATTGTCTGATTATGATATATTTTCATAAATATACCAAACCCCTCTACATGTATTAGAATATTACAGAAGTATTATAAACGATAATAAAATGTTATGACGAACGTATATTAGTATTAATTAATGGCTATGTTTCCAAAAAGGTACTCTATAAAATGAAACTGGTAAATCCTATTTATTCAACTTCTCCTCCTCCTCACTAGTCATGGTATCACGGTCCTCACTCTTCAATGAACTATTGCGTTCGCTCGACTCATGGTCTGGGAGCTGGTACCCCGTGGATCCAGATCCGGGGGCGATTTTCTCGACTTCGGGAAGGCCCGAGACATACTTCACCGTGGTCAATTCCCCATTACCATGGCCGTACCAATATTTGTTAAACGACCAGTTAAGTAAAATCTTGGCCATATCCCATGGCCTGAAATCAGGCCATAACTTCTCTGAGAAGACTATCGCACAATTAGGGTCAGTGCACTGCCAGAGAAGAAAGTCCGAGAGTCTATAAGTGCCTGAAGTTCGTACTAAAAGGTCCAAGGGAGGGTTCTCCCCTGTATAAAGATTATCGTTCAAAGTCGACTCATCTATAACCAAAGAAGGATTTTCTATCGACTCTGAAACAGCCAGTTTAATAGCACTAGTAATCTCGTCTCGTGACGTATAAGGAAAACAAACATTAAGAATAGCACGATTATTATTAGCAGTTATTTTTTCAGTATTCCTGAGAATTTCCTTTACATCTTTGGGTAACATCTGGATATTCCCCACTATTCTTATTCTTATCCCAAACTGTTCACATAAATCACCATGTGCACTTATTTGTTGTAATTTATTCTTCGCCAAATCCATCAACCATTCCACTTCATAAGAACTTCGTTTGAAGTTCTCTATCGAGAAAGCGTATACAGTAGCACATTTAACTCCAGACTCAAACAACAACTCTAGAATCAGGGCCATGCTTTCAAAACCAAGGTTATGCCCCTCTTTTAGTTCTATCTTATGAGATTTGGCATACCTTCTATTACCATCCATAATAATACCTACATGTTGTGGCACTGGACCTGTTTGAATCAACCTCCCGAACCCTTTCTTAGCACTGATGAGTGCCTGTCGATACCCAGGGAAATTAGATATCCAATCACTCATAGGTAAATATATGTATATGTAGCAATAACAATAGCAATAGCAAAGGTATCTCTTGTCTTCCCTTCTTGTTCTATTGGGTCTTCTTGTGCCATATGAAATCTGGCACTATTTAACCGAGGACTGCAGATAATAAGAGATGGTAGCGCTGTCTCATCGGGATGGCTATTAGATTAGAAATCAACTTCCTATAGCTATTATTAATACTTTAAAGTACAAATTACAATGTCTGATCATTCAATGCAAATAGTGGAGTCAGAAGAGGGAAAAGACCTGTTCTTGGAATCTAATGAAATTGCTGAAGAAATTGCTGAAGATGATGGTGCTATGGTTCCAGAAGATGACGATGATGATGATGTAGATGATTTAGAGCCTTTAGATGATGATGAAGATCAGATAGGTGAAGAAATTTTGAAGATCGATATGTCTAATAATTCATGGACTTATTTTGATCAACATACAGATTCGGTTTTTGCCGTCACCGGTCATCCTCAATTGCCACTAGTTGTTAGTGGTGCTGCTGATCATTCAGCCAAGTTGTGGACAGTGCACAAGCAACCACCTACGTTAGTTGCTGACATTGCTGACCATACAGAATCAGTTATTGCTGCCAAGTTTTCTAGCGACGGTCAGTTTCTCATAACCGGAGATATGGCTGGACAAGTCCAAGTACATCAAGCTAATAAATCTAGGGAGAAATGGACTTGTTTTGCTAAATTACAAGAAGTAGAAGAAGTATTATGGATTGAATCCCATCCTACATTACCTTATTTCGCCTTTGGTGCTACTGACGGGTCCGTCTGGGTATACCAATTGGATACAACCACCAAAACTGTCGTAAATATAATGTCTGGCTACAGCCACACTTTAGATTGTACTGGAGGTGTTTTCATGGCTTCTAAAGATGAAAATGATTTAAACTTGATCACCATTTCCGAAGAAGGTACTGTCGTCTCATGGAACTGTTTCACAAGTGAAATCAAATACAAATTACTGCCTCATGTCGACTTCAAGGGTGTTGAAAGTCCTTGGGTCACTATTAAGAACAACAAAAATATCTTGGCCATTGGTGGAAGAGACGGGCAGTTATCGATTGTAAATAACGATAACGGTAAAGTGGTTCACTCCTTAAAAGTATTGGACTCGGAAGATCAGGCCGAATTATCAATTGAAGCTTTAAGTTGGTGCAAAGTGCCCAACTTAAACATCCTCGCTGTCGGTTTAGTCCACGGAGATGTTTTTCTCTTTGATACCCAGCAATGGAGATTAAGAAACACCATCAAAACCGACCCCCACCCGGATTACGAAAACGCCATCACCAAATTGCAATTTGTCAACAACACCCCTATTTTAATCGGGTCCAGTTCCAACGGTAAGATCTACAGATGGGATGTCAGAACAGGTGAAGAGTTATTTGTTGGTGTAGGTCACAACATGCCTATTTTTGACTTTGCCATTATGAATAATGGTAAGAAATTGATAACAGCTGGTGATGAAGGTGTTTCTTTGGTTTTTGAACCATAAAAAATAAAATTAGATTAGTTAGCCTTAATTACCTTGTATATTACTATCTATTAGACTATTATAAACTCCTTAAATCGTCTCGTTTCATTTCTTTGTAGTTTTCATATTTTGCACCCAAAACGCGTATTAAAAAAATTGGTTGAGATTTAACAAGATATAGAGATAATGACAATGGAACTGGAAATGGACAGGAAGGAAGAGGAGATGGACTTTAGTAAGCCACACAGGCCTTCTGAAGCTGATATGCTGTTTTACTACCAAAGGTTGTTGCCTTTTAGGTACCTTTTCCAATGGTTGAACCATTCCCCTAAACCTACTACTGATTTCACCATGAGAGAGTTTGCTTACGAACACAGGTCGGGGATTTACCAGAGATACAATTCGTTTGCAACACAAGAAGAATTCAAACAGTCTGTTTGCAAGTCAAATCCTACGAGATTCGAAGTTGGTGCTGTCTATTCAGTTAATCCAAGGGAGAGAAAGAATTTACCCAAAAATGCCATGAAACCAGTGTGTAAAGAGTTGGTGTTTGATATAGATTTAACTGATTATGATCCAGTGAGAACGTGTTGTTCAGGTACGGATATTTGTACGAAATGTTGGAAGTTTATTCAAGTCGCTTGCAAGATTATTGATGTGGCCTTGAAGCAGGATTTCGGGTTTAAGAGTTTGATTTGGGTGTTTTCAGGAAGAAGAGGGGCCCATTGCTGGATCAGTGATGCCAGAGCCCGGAATCTCGATGAAACTGTCAGGAAATCAATTGTCGAGTATTTGGATATTTTGGGTTCCAAATCAATCAAGTTTAGTCTGAAAAAACCAATGTCACTCAAGAAACCATTCCACCCCCATATTGAACGTTCGTTCAATATTGTGAAGAATGAATTTGTTAATATAATCCTTGAAGACCAAGATCCGTGGTTAACCACCCCAAGTTCGTCTCCTGAAGATAAATGCTGGCAACAAGTTGATGAGTTATTATCATTCTTGGATAACAAACCACTCCAGCAGGAATTGAAACAGAAATGGCAAAATCAAACAACAACATCGACTTCAAAAGCAAAATGGGATGATATCAACACAGTCGCCAAAAAAGTGTTGAAAAGTCAGCTCCAAGTAAGCATGTTAAACGATGCCAAGAAGGAGATCATCTTGTATTACATGTACCCCCGTTTAGATGTCGAGGTCTCGAGACAAATGATTCATTTGTTAAAATCACCGTTTTGTATCCATCCCTCCACTGGTAATGTCTGTGTTCCATTCGATCCGTTACAAAATATATCCGGTAACCCAGAAGATGACGATTATGGGTTTAATCCAACACATGCTCCTAATTTAAGACAAATACAATATGAATTGGAGAAATGGGAAACAAACCCATCCAATCTGGATTCAGAAAAGAAAATCGCCGATTATGAAAAGACCAGTTTGAAACCATATATTGATTATTTTGGTAGATTCGTTAATCAATTAATTAAAGATGAACTAAAAGAATCTAGTGCAAAGAGAAGTGCCGAAGATTCGCTCGAGTTTTGAAATGGGTATGTATTATATATAATGTACATTAGTTATTAAATATTAGAGGCTATTATTTCAGCCCATTCACGTAATTGGACATATTTGTTCTTTTATTTTGAAAATACTTCCTTCATCATCAGCATCAATGTCTGCTATCCCACCGCTGTCATTTTTAATTATTATTATAGCCTCTTTTTCACCAATCAACAGCAATGATGACGCTTCACTTGCACTTGCACTTGTAGACCCCCCGTTTGATTTCACATGTAAATCATTGTGAAACCATTCTAAATATTCAAATTGTCGATTGTATTTCACATAACCATTGGTAACTGAAATATCACCATAATCTAATAATGGAAAGTGCCATTTTGGAACAAATATCACCGTTGGTACATTTGAAAGTGCTGGGTCATCAAAATCAATCATCAAAGATAATGAAAACTTGCAAGTTCTCATATCAAACCCAGTTGAGGTGATTTTACCTTTAGTAGCCATAGTATATGGCCTAATCACAGCGCTTGCCGCTCTAACTCCGTCTGGGGATGGATAACATCTCTCGGTATGTTTACGAGCAATATTCTCACTATTTGTACTGATGATTGAACATCCAGATAATGTCAGCACATCATTTTCATCACCTGAGTTCAGTGCTATTGTGGTGCCTGAAGCAATACTACTATGTCGAGCAGCCCTATTTGCAGCTTTGTTTCGTGATGGTGACGTTTCTGGAGATGGCATACTATCTTTATGATCTTCGTCTAGTGTGAATTTTGGGTTAAATAGTAAAGGTGATTTCGGAGGAACTGAACTACCATTTGCATCTGCTAATGTCGATTTTGAAGGAGACGGATACGCCCCAGAAACACTAGCTCTGCGATATGTGTCTGAAACAAAAGAAGCTAAACTGTTTCTCCTAGACTCTGCCTTCTTACGTATATCATGGACTTTGCTCTTTATTCTCGTGACACTAATATTCCTGCTACTAGATCTACTAGAATATGGCAGGTCGAATCTCGACCTTCGTTCTTCGACATTTCTATCATCGGGCGACCAAAACGAGAAATCTTCATTATTCCATCGATCACCCCATTTATGGCAATTAATACTGGCGTAACACCAATAAGTATGATGCATTTGCAGCCCTTCAAGAGCATAACTCAAAGCATCCAATGCTCCTGTTTGAGAATGAAATCTACCATTCTCGTATGCCTTCTTTTTGTCCATATCAAATGGCATCCCAGTTTCAGACATTAAAACGGGAAGTTTTCCTAATTTTGCTTCACATTCTGCCTTCATATCATTGAATTGGCCTGTAATACAATTACGTATAGCGCGCTCTCCAAAAACAATACCTAATACCGGATTAAGATACCTTCCACGCATTATACCTAGAGTGTCAACGTTATACTTTGTGTTCCAAGATTTAAACATTAGGGACATCCCGTCATAATAATGTGGTGCATATATAGTTCTGTCGTCGACTATATTTCTTGGATCACCTTTCAAGTCTGGAGGTAGCTCCAATACTGGTGGTTGTAATAAAACAAATGCGTTAGGTTCGATGTCACGAATAATTTTCTTGAATTTTATATAATAATCCACAAAATTGTTATTCAAGAAGTAATCCATATCAACCACTTTTGGAACCGAGTCAGTTAATGAGACGAATTTGTCGTCTGGCTTATTGAAGAAATTTGGCTGTAATAAGAAACATTTGTTATCAGCAATATCTCTTCTAGCTTCTTCGGAAATGATGGGGAAATTGCTAAATTCTAATTCTTCATTCCAATTCCAAATACCTCTTTGGGCAAATATACATGTACCTAACTTCCATTCTGGACTTCTAGTCCAGCCATATTTTTTATCCATTATTGCACCTTCTTCCGGCGAAATCCAAGCTTTCACTCCCTTTGGGTCAATCAATTTTGTATTATATTTCTGAGGCCCGGTGATGGCAATTTTGTAGACATCAACTTCACAGACAAAACCCATACCTAATTTCAATGACTGGTAAACAGTTGGAGTAGTGCCAACTCTTAATTGTTGGATGGCTGGTATTGTGGAAATGTCGCCATGACCAATCAACCCCCAGTTTGGTTCATTCATCGACTCGAATCCAATGATTGTACCATCTTGAATCATTTCAGGCAATCTGGCAACGATGGCTTTCCAGATATAACCCATCGAGTTGAACAAGTGGTTCTGTAAATAATCTTGAATGTTGACATCATTAATTTTTAGATCAGGGAAGTAATTTTTACCAGCAAACAAGAGAGTAAACATGGTGAATGCAGCCAAACGTTTATAGTTTGACGTCCATAACATTTTATGATACTTTTCTGGGGTTTCACCGTGAAATCTCGATTCATTATGCAAGATAGCGGCTTCAGTGACACCAAAGTTTTTCGGGTTCAAACCAGCAGCATAGAGGGTCCAAAGCGGAGCACCACTGCCACCAGAAAACCTCAGCCAAACATCTTGATGGAATTCCAAAAATACATATAACCCCCCTAACTCGTGAATAATCTTCAAGATTTCAATAGTGTAGTCGACAAAGTCGTCGTCGTATTTCCCTGGACCGGCATGTTCTATCGCCTCCCAAGTTAAGAGATACCTGATTGTATTATAACCCCAGCCTTTTATTCTGGTAAAATGTTCCCTCGCCTCTTCTAGTGGGAATGGACGACCCACAAAACTTACAGTGTCTCCATCGTAAAACAAGTTATCGGGATCAGTAGAATTACCTTCATAACTAGCAAAATGGGGTTCAGTAGGTAATTTCATTGACGCATCCAAGTTTATTCCTTTTAACACCACCGTCCTACCCAGGGGATCAACAATATTTCCATCCTTATCTGTTTTCAAAGGAGTGCATTCCAAGATACATCTGTTACTGTTTTCAGCAGAAGTATGGACTATAGCCAGAGTTATAGGATATTGTTTGCGTAGTGGTTTAACTCCATTAGCTGAGGTGCCACCAATCCTGCAGTATAGACTGACTCTATTAGCTATAGCATCTTTAGCATCTATGGTTCTTCTCATCTCTCTGTTAAAGAATAGAAGACATTAAAATAAAAAAGAATTACCTAAACCAGACTGTTGCCTTTTTGTAACCCCACTGAAACTTTCATCTGCTACCGAAATTTTTACTTTTCACAAGCTCAAGAAAATCGATTTTAGCAAAAGAGCAATAACCAGCTAACAGAGACAGAAACAATGAAGTTGGAGACAACAATAACAATTACTAACTACTTCTAGGTATTTAGACAAAGTTTTTGGGGGATTTTTCTGGAGTTCCGGGGTTCTGGGGAAATGTCCTTATTTAACTCTCATGCGAACAGTCGAACCGTTTCATGTACATTATAATATATATTTATATATAATTTAATTCAACCATTGGTATTACCTAATGCCCGCTTTTTACGTTCATGGTGATTGGACAATCTCCACGTATCTTGTTTGAATTTATCATACAATGGAATGATTTTCTCATTCTTCTTCATCAGTTGTAATTTTGCATGATCTGCAACATTGAAAAAACTGGGTGCTAATTCAGCCAACCATTTAGGCTCGATTACAGTAGCACAATGCATATACTCTTTAGTGGTTAATAACAAAGTATGGTAGATGACATATTCGGGTCGTTTCCCGAATAGGGCTGAAGAAGGATGGATCGACACTGGTGTTTTCTCTACTAAAGTGGTATAATTATCCTGAGGATCTCGTTTTGCAGTGTTTCTGAAATATCCTGAACATAGCGTTTTCCGCACCAGATTCAAATCATTACCGCAAGAGACGATTTGATGACCGAATTTTGTCATTATGCTTAACAATTGCTTTCGCACTTCGAACGCTCGCCTCATGCTTCGTTCTTGAATGAAATTCTCTTGACACCATCCTTTATCGTAATTTTGTAATTCCCAGCTTCGATACACATTCAATAATGTCAAATGGTCTCCTTGATGATGATGGAACTTAAGTTTCTTTTGGTCGGCGAGCTTCTGTTTATCCTTGGGTCTATAGAATACTGTTTGTACCGATAGCATGGCAACTATAGTCAATATTTCTGACGAACAGCCAAATTCAATAGATTGAATTACTGTTTTGGCTAGGGAAGGAGCCATGGGGAATTCAGCCATCTTTTTACCCAATGGTGTTAAATATCCATCGTCGTTTAGGGCCGATAATGTATATAAATCCTGTAATGCCGTCACCATGGTATTTGTCGGTGGTGGGTCCATAAATTCAAAATTGATCAAATCATTGATTCCCATCGCTTTCAACATTAATATCGTATGACTCAAGTTTTGTCGTTGGATTTCAGGTATGGTATTGGCCACCATTTCCATCTCATACGCTTTCTCAGTGTATAACCTATAACATTTCCCCGGACCAGTTCTACCAGCACGTCCACTTCTTTGGTTAGCTTGTGCTTGTGAAATAGGACTGACAACCAATGAGTCCATGCCCAATTTTGCATCGTAAGCATTCAACTTAACAAAACCTGGATCGATAACATAATAAATACCATCAATAGTAATCGAGGTTTCGGCAATATTGGTGGCGACAATAACTTTCCTGCTCCCCTCGGGTGTTGGTTCAAAGATTTTCGATTGCATTTCTGATGGCAAGGATGAATATATAGGTAGGATCAATAATTCGGCTGCAGTGTCACCCAATAGTTTCATTCTTCCGTACAAAGCTTCACAACATGTGTCGATTTCATCTTGACCCGTCAAGAATACAAGGATATCACCTTGTGGTTCCGAAATATGAATTTGTACCACTGAATCCAATACGGCGGCTAAGTAATCCATCTCGGGTTCTCGAGTATACAATATTTCTACTGGATAGGTTCGGCCAGGAATTTTCAATATAGGACAATTATTGAAATAGTTCGAGAATTTATTGGAATCTAATGTAGCAGATGTAACAATTATTTTCAAGTGGGGATTATTGTTTGCTGCTTTTTTCAATAATGCAAACAAAACATCGGTGGCAATGGTTCTTTCATGGGCTTCATCCAACATAATAATCGAGTACCTACTCATTCCAGGGTCATTTAAAGCTTCTCGTTCCAACATACCATCAGTCATATATTTGATTTTAGTATTGGGGCCCGTCCGGTCATCAAATCGAATAGTATACCCAACGATATCACCGACTTTCGTTCCGACTTCTTCAGCTACCCTTTTGGCTACCGATTCAGCAGCAACCCTTCTCGGTTGGGTACATCCAATAATCATCGATTTACCAGTAGATTGATTCACGTTCAATCCATCTTCTAATAAGTACTGTACAATTTGGGTTGTTTTACCCGAACCTGTTTCACCAACAATAACCACAAATTGATTGTCTCGAACAGTTTGAACGAGCTTCTCCCTCATGGCAAAGACTGGTAAAGATTCACGTTGTTCTTTCATTGAAAGATTAGTCCGTTTACCAAGGTTAGATCTCTCCTTGGATTGTTTATTTCTCCATTCTTTAATGAAGTTTTTAGTATCACTTGTATCTTGGGTTGATTTCTGTAAGGGATCATTTCTATTGATACTACTAGATTTTTCTTGTTCTTCTTCGAGTTTCAATCTGATTTTTTCTTCTTTAAATTCTTTGGCAAACTTGGACCCATTCATGGCTGATCTTAGTAAAGAACCTTCTGGGTTCTTGAAAATTTGCACCGCAGCGGACTCAACATCTGTGGTTTGGCCCTGTAAGAATTTTGGTTCTTGATTGACCAATTCAATTTCAACTTCAATATCATCATCATTTGTCGTAGAGGAAACTGGAGTAAATGCCGAGTTTGGGTCTTCATTATATAATTCAGGATAATCTTTAGCAGAAGCCACTCCCGCTGCGATCAATTGACTGATTTCCCAGCGTTCTGGAGAGGTAAACCTTCGTTTTGTTTGTTGAGTTCTCGGTATTTCGCGTCGTGACTGTCTTGCCGAAGGTTCTTCTTCCAAACCAGTTTCTTGATTAATATATCTCATCAGTAAACTAGTTTTCTGTTTGGTGTTTTTCGATGGTTTTGCAATGGATAGTATTTTGACAAATACCGGTTGGTTTTGTTTTAGAACAGATGAAGGAGAGTCTATTCGTTGTCCATCAGGAGAAATCTGGGAAATATGACACAACCCAATAGTCTGGGAATCTTCTAATCTAATAAAAGCACCATAAGTGGTTAAATTAACCACATTTCCTTGATAAATATCTCCCTCTATAAAATCCTGCTCGTGGAAATTATCACGTCTGTACCGGGAGTCCCGGTCATATTTCTTCTCATTACCATTCTCTTTGAAAGCATACTTATCTTCAGAATTGACTTGACGAAATTCACTTTTAATCGTCTTATCATCAAATTCCTGCTTAATCTTCTTGTCATCAAATTCCTTTTTAATATTACTATCATCAAATTCACTCTTAATCTTCATGTCACTATCATAGGCTGGTTCTTGTTTAATATTAGGTATACTCAACCCTGGAAACTGTTCACTTTTAACCTTGACCTCCCCTTTGACCCCCGTCTTCACTGTCTCCTTCTTTATGCCGCCCAATAACGTATAAACCTCTCTCATAAACTGTTCTGGAAACAAATCACCTCCATTCCTAGCAACTAGTTCTTTAAACAGGAGGTAATGGTCATCACTTGCACTAGTTTGGTCAAATAAATCACAAATGAAAAGCGACAAATCCCTCAGCTCATCGTCCATACCCAAGTGGGTCAATATAAGTGCCACTAGCCTGTTCAACACCTCATCAGGTCTGTTCTGTCCCATCTATTGCCTCTTCTGCTTCAATGGCTGTAAAAATGAATGTGGTGAAACGTGACTTTGGAAACCTCACCAAAAAAGTGGCAATTAAATTTACAACACTTTTAAACAGATAAAAGGAAAGATAGTTAAGATGTCTAGAGAGGATCCAATCAAGGCTGAAAAGGACTTTGCAGTTACTTTAGATGAACAATTCCCAACCATCGATCAGTTGACTGATTACAAAGAACAGGTGGACAAATTATTGGTGTTGGAAAAACAAACAAGACAGGCACTGGATTTGGCCAGTTCGAAGCGGGTGTTGAGTAAGTTGGTGAAAACCTTAGTAGATAATGAAGACTGGTTATATTTGAATGATTTGATTGTGATATTATCCAAAAAACATGGGCAATTGAAATCTTCGATTCAAGCTTTTATCCAAGATGTTATCAGTAAATTACTGGAGTTGGACGATAAAAAGAAGAAAGAGTTGGAATTGAAGATTAAAGTAATTGAAACTATTCGTTTGGTTACTGATAAGAAAATCTTTGTTGAAGTTGAACGGGCACAAGTATCGAAAACATTGGCCGAAATCTATTTGAATGAAAAGAATGATTTGGATAAAGCAGTAGAGATCTTATGTGACTTGCAAGTCGAAACGTATTCATTGATGCCATTTAGTGATAAAATCCAATATATCTTGGAACAAATCCAATTGACTTTACAAAAGGGGGATTTCGCCCAAGCACGAATCTTGTCCAGAAAGATTCTTATCAAAACTTTACAAAACTTTGATAGGGCTGAAGAATTTAAATCGATTTACTTGAAATACTTGATTCAAATTGATGAGTTTGACCATAATTATATTGATATCGTCAAGAATAGTCTTTTGTTGATTGATATCCCTGTGATCAATCAAGATAAATCGTCTGCCGATTATAAAAATTACTTGGTGGCAATCATTTACAACGTCATTTTGTCTCCCTACGACCCCCATCAAAATGACTTGATTGAAAAAATTAAGAAAAACCCCATCTTTGCCAAATACGTCGATGCCGAGATTTATAAATTGTTGGAAATCTTCACCACCAATGAATTGATCCATTGGTCCAATATCGAATCATTATATAAAGCCGAATTCTTTGATAAATCGCCAATCTTTAGCGACGAAGAGAACTATAAAAACTTACAGAAGAGAATTATTGAACACAATTTAAGAATTATCAATAAATACTACCAATGCATCAAGTTAGACAGATTGGCTTACCTTTTACAATTGTCTCAAGACGAGTCAGAAACTTATGTCAGTGAATTGGTCAACAAGGGGATTATCAATGCCAAAATTAATAGACCCCAAGGGATAATAAAATTCGATAAATTGAATAAACCAGTAGTGGAAAAGGAAGGTGAAGAACATTCCCACTTGAATGAATTATTAAATGATTGGTGTTATGACGTCGATAAGTTATTAGAAGAAATTGATAGCATTGGTCATTTGATCAACAAGGAGGAAATGATGTATGGAATAAAACAAGTCGTATAGAGGTAGTTGAATAAATAAACAGAAAGGAATGGAAGAAATTTTGTAAGTAGACCTGAATAGAATTGGGGCACGATAAATCGCATATTTTATTGCTGATTGATAATGACGAATGGAATGCTCACATTACCAGTTTACCCTGTGCATTGTCCCTAGTATAACGAAGATAACAGCCGATCAGTTTTTGATAATACTAGGAATGGGTTTTATAGCTTTTCTCTAATCATCTCTTGCACACAATGTACTCACGAGTCAAACCAAGGTTTACAGATCGATCCAGGTTACAACAACAAGAAAGCTGCTTGTCACACAACACGTTTTTGACGATACTTCCCTGCTAAACATTAAATTGAAAAATCATAGATCTTCAACTTCACATAAATTTCAAAGAGATTCGAATTGAGTCTATCAACAAAGAAAAGGAAAAATCAGTTACTAGTTCATGCAAACAATTGGATTGATCGGTACACTTACAGAAATAAAACAACCACTCTACAATAAACAGCCATTTCACGACAATATTCATTTTTTAATCAATTACGTTTTATTTAATATCTTAAGTCTAGATCAAGGCAAAACCAGCAGCCATTAATCCAAATGAGTGTAGCAAGGAATTGGAAACTAAACAGTCAGCAATACCAGACGAAGAAGATGAAGAAGACGAAGAAGAAGAAGAGGGTTCTGTAGAACTAGATTCAGAAGAAGCAGTACTGGAAGGACGAGAACTGGATGAGCTACTAGTGGTGGCAGTAGCGGCGGCTGAGGCCAAACTGGCCAAACTTTCGTCTTCCTCGGGTTCCAGAGAACATTTCTGTTGAGTTTCTGCATCCAAGCCTTGGGCTTCTGGATCTTCATCTGTATAGATCCATTTTAAAGCTGCATTTGGAGTATCCGGGATATCATTAGTAGCGTTCCAAGTCTTAGAAATTTCAGGACATTCAGAAGCAGATAAATCTGCATGATATCCACCATCACCCGAAGGATTCTTGGTTTTTTCGAATTCAGATTTCAAGTTATCAAAGTCGTCATTGGTGGAGACCTCATCATCATCTAATTCTACCAACCCATAGTCATTAGCTTCTGTGGAATATTCATAAACCAACCCACCCGAGAACACAGGAGTCATATCATCTGAGTACAAAGCTTCGACTTCGGTAAAAGTTCTAGGCTTGGTTTGAATACAACCATATTCAGAGAAGAAGATTGGTTGAGAATAATTATTGAAAGATTCAACTTTTTGATCGTACCCGGAGGTGGTATAAGAAGATCCGACACACCAAGAATAATCATTGAAACCAAACATGTCGACTCGGGCCATAGGATCATCACCACAATTGAAGTAATGAGCGGCATCCAAACGATTCGAAGAAGTATCGGCAGCGGAATAACCCACAGGAACAGATCTCAATCCACGATTCTTGATGAATAATTTGGTATCTCTAACGACGGCTTTGACGTATACTGCTGCTGGCGTTGTTGAATCATCATTAATCACTTCGTTGGCTACGAAAAACCCAAGAGTGTTATTATATTTGGAAAATTGTTGTACAGTAGCGAATACTTGTTCCAAATAAAATGAGTTATAAGAGCATTCAGCTCCTTCATCTCTCACAATCGAAGCTTTGGGCAAATTGGTATCTAAAAGGACATAAATCCCGGCGTCTTCCAATTTTTTCATACATTCATCGTGATTTGCCGTATTGTCAACATGATAAACACGAATGGTGTTTATTCCCAAATCCTTGAAATATTCAATATCACGACCACAAACGTCGGTATCTGCCAAAGCATCGGCGATTTGAGAGTCTCCACCGGGTTGGTAAGCCAAACCTCTGATATAGAACCGATCCTGGCCTGCCCAAAAAGCATTTCCATCTACGGAAACGGTTTGTATGGCTGCAATAGAAGCAACAAGACTTGCAAATACGGTAGCTTTAAATAACATTTGTTGATTGGTAAGGCTGAAAATGTTGGCTTGGGGAATGTTTTTATACGATTGAGGTTTGCGCGTTTCGTAAACATGCAATTTATTGTGTCGAAAAAATTGTCACATATGATCTGCTTGACATAAACTGCAATGTGATTTCCTATTCAGCGTGTATCAACTTAAAGAGCAAAAAGAGAAATGAGCGACTATTTGGCAGAAACATGGATTGATTGTTGCACTTACAGAAATGTCGAACCAACCACTCTACAATAAATAACCAAGTCATATTATCTTTTCTATCAATTTCTATATATATCATTTAAATTCAATTCAAGTCTAGATCAAGGCAAAACCTGCTGCCATGAACCCAACTGTGTGTAACCAAGAATTGGCAACTAAAGAGTCAGCAATACCAGAAGAGGAGGAGGAGGATGATCCTGAAGAACTGGATCCAGATCCAGATGAACTAGAACCAGATTCTGATGAGCCAGATCCGGATGAACTACTAGCGGTTGCGCTTGCAGTAGCGGCAGCTGAGGCCTTACTGGCCAAACCTTCGTCATCTTCGGGTTCCATGGTACATTTCCATTGAGTTTCAGCTTTCAAACCCTGGGCTTCTGGATCTTCATCTTCATAGATCCATTTCAAAGCGGCATTTGGAGTATCGGGGAGATCATTAGTAGCGTTCCAAGTTTTTGAAATTTCAGGACATTCGGAGGCAGATAAGTCAGAATGGTAGCCACCATCACCCGAAGGATTTTTGGTTTTTTCAAATTCAGATTTCAAGTTATCATAATCTTGAAGGGTGGAGACCTCATCACCATCCAATTCTACCAACCCATAGTTGTTAGCTTCTTTGGAATATTCATAAACCAAACCCCCAGAGAATACAGGAGTCATATCATCCGAGTATAAAGCTTCGACTTCTTTGAAAGGTCTAGGAGTGGTTTTAGTACAACCATATTCAGAGAAGAAAATTGGTTGAGAATAATTGTTGAACATTTCAACTTTTTGATCGTATCCGGAGATGGTATAACTTGATGAACCACACCAAGAATAATCATTGAAACCAAACATGTCGACTCTGGCCATAGGATCATCACCACAGTTGAAGTAATGGGCGGTGTCTAAACGGTTGGAACTGACATCGGCGGCGGAATAACCAACGGGGATACTTCTTAATCCACGATTCTTGATGAACAATTTGGTATCTCTGACGACGGCTTTTACGTACAAAGCAGCCGAAGTTGTGTCTTCATCATTGATGACTTCGTTACCCACGAAAAACCCAAGAGTGTTATCATAAGCAGCAAACTGTTGGACGGTAGCAAAAACCTGTTCTAAATAAAATGAGTTATAAGAACATTCGGCACCGTCGTCTCTAGCAATCGAAGCTTTGGGTAAATTGGTATCTACAATGACATAAATCCCGGCATCTTCCAATTTTTTCATACATTCATCATGGTTGGCCTTATTGTCGACATGGTAAACACGAATAGTGTTGATCCCCAAATCTTTGAAATATTCAATGTCACGACCACAAATGTCGGTATCGGCCAAAGCATCGACGATTTTGGAGTCTCCACCGGGCTGGTAGTCAAACCCTCGGATATAGAAACGATCTTTGTCAGACCAAAATGCATTTCCTTCTACGGAAATTGTTTGTATGGCTGAAATGGAAGCAACAAGACCTGCAAATACAGTAGCTTTGAATAACATTTTGTTGGTTTCCTTGGGTAGGTGAAACGGGTTTGGAAATGTATTTATACTTGCTAGTTGTGAGCATTGCGGAAATGTAATTTCTTATGTCATCTTGCTTTTCTATTTTGAAACGTAAACAAACAATGAGAAATTGTCAATAAGAAATTTCAACTGAAATCGTGTTGACTCTGTAGAAACATATGTAGGTGTAAGAAATGAAATGAGATTGTAGTACAAGATCAAAGTCTCGATCTTTTTACAAATAACAATAGATTCATCCTATTGTTAATCTTTTTTTATTGTCTGCGAGGCTTTCACCAGGCTTGTGATGGGCTTAACTATACGATAGATTACGATATGGTGGAGGTCGGTGGTGCCGATGAAGTGAATCGCGAACGCTATTACGGTGTAGTATCCGTAATCCAGGCTGTGCCACAAATTCTTGGCTCCTTGGCTCCCAAGACCTTTTCGTTTAGATGTTTGGCTTCTATAGCAACTAGAATTTTGTCGAGCAGGTACTGTACGTGTAATTGCCGTGAATGTGGTATTTTTATTGTAGCTAATCTATCAGATATGGTATTTTTATTTTTTTGCATTATTATATTGAAGGCTGAGTTTCCCACAATTCTTCTCTGGGCGTTCAATTAAATCGCTGGTATATTTATTTTTATCTCCCACGGCTGATGGATCGTAGTTACTACCTTCCCATTAATTTATTGTAGGCTGAGTTCCCCAAGATTCTTCGCTGGATTACTATTTTTGGAATTTTATTTTTATCTCCCACGGCTGTTGGATCGTAGTTGATGTAGAGTAGCTATTTGGCGATTATTTCTTTCCTATTATCGTATTGTTATAGGCTGAGTTTCCCTGGATTCTTTACTGGGCGTTTAGTGTATTGTACTATAATTGGAATATCCATATTTATCTACTATGGTTGATGGATTTACAAGTTTCCTTGCTTGGTGATGTTTGTATATATTTCTCTAGGCTATCGAGTAGATTAGTTGCTGGGAAATTTGATGTGTATAATCTATTCCAACATTGTCTATCATAGTTTACAATATCAACTTACGTCACATTTGTGAAACATGGACATATAATCCATCAACAATTCACATACGATGCGAACTCGAAACAATACATCAATGATATCATTGCCTAATTTTGACCTGAAATAAATGGATTGAGAACAATAGTAATCTGGTATCAATACCATTATCACCCAACGTCGGCCCGATTGGAACATACGTAAACCTATCTTTAAATTCTCAAAACGAATCTTTGTGGACTATCTCTTGTACTTGTGATTAATTCTAGTAAAATATTGAATAGTTATTTGAAGAGTAGCACAAATGATAAATTCTAGGCTTTTGCTAGAACTCTTGGAACTATCGTATAACTATTTAGTGATATATTATATATTTACCATGTATGTATTGTATTGAAATTATTCCTCCATTAACACGACTGATCATATGAAAGTTTTCATCTTTCTGCAATCTTGTTGTCTCGATCTAATTTACCATCCATTATTTTAACTTATCTTTTGCGCTTTTCGAACTACTGACACTAGCTAGTAATAATGGGTTTACTTTAGATTATACCAATCTAGTGTATTTCCTCTTTTTCAGTCTCAGCCGCATCTGTGTAGATGATTCCTATCAATTATCTTTACGACATACGACATTGTTTCAGATCACGACATTTTCCCAAATCAAATTGAAATAGACAACAAACAAGATTGATTAATTGACTAGTTTGGCATTTAATGGCGTCACAGATCCATTTTTTAGATATCAAAGGTAAACCTTTGTTATCTCGAGATTACAAGGGAGACATTCCAGCTAACACAATTGAAAAATTCCCATTATTATTATTAGAATTGGAAAATACTGATGACATCTACAAACCTTTCATCAACCACCAAGGAATAAATTATATATACATCCAACATAACAACTTGTACATTCTTGCATTAACTAAGAAGAATGAAAATACTATGGCTATAGTCATATTCATATCCAAATTGATTGAGGTATTGAAACAATATTTCAAGAGTTTGGAAGAGGAAAGTATTCGAGATAATTTCGTGATAATCTATGAATTATTGGATGAAATGATGGATTACGGGGCTCCCCAAACTACTGATACTAAGATCCTTAAGGAATACATCACGCAAGACTATTACAAATTGATCAGACACAAAACTAATAAATTGGTGCAACCGCCAAATGCGTTAACCAATGCTGTGAGTTGGAGAAAAGACGGTATTCATTATAAGAAGAACGAAGCGTTTTTGGATGTCGTGGAGTCGATCAATATGTTGATCAATGCTAACGGTCAAGTCTTAAACTCGGAGATTCTTGGGGCAGTGAAAATAAAATCGCAATTATCAGGAATGCCTGATTTACGATTGGGTTTGAATGATAAAGGGATATTTTCTGGAAATGGGGATGTCGAAACTGTCGATGGTGGTTCCAAGGTCGAAATGGAGGATATCAAGTTCCATCAATGTGTTCGATTGCTGAAGTTTGAAAATGAAAAGATTATTACCTTCATTCCACCAGATGGTGAATTCACATTAATGTCGTACCGTTTATCATCGGCACAATTCTTAATGAAACCATTGATCTTGGTCAATTGCAAATCGAAAGTTCATAAACATTCACGAATTGAAATCTTATGTACCGTCAAAGCACAAATAAAAAAGAAGTCTACTGCCAATAATGTTGAGATTGTTATCCCCATACCAGATGATGCTGATTCTCCCAAATTCACCACGGAATACGGGTCCATCAAATGGATTCCTGAGAAGTCGTGTATTATTTGGAAATTGAAAACTTTCCCCGGAGGCAAACAATTTCATATGAAGGCTGAATTAGGATTACCAGCAGTGGAAGATTCCGATGATTATATTATTAAGAAACCCATCAAAGTAAACTTCTCCATTCCTTACTTCACCACCAGTGGTATACAGGTAAGATATTTGCGAATCAATGAACCTAAATTACAATACCAATCGTACCCCTGGGTTAGGTACATCACACAATCGGGTGAGGATTATACCGTCAGAACCAAGTGATGGTATTGTTCCTTTATAAACGTTTCTTATTTTGCATTTATAGAATAAAAATCGATTTTATAATTTTTTGTAGCAGCTGTAAGAATTTGTAGATTTCGCAGCCTAATTAAATAACATTGATTTGTTAGCAATAGATTGATTGGTGATGGAAGACAACGATACAGGGAAGATTAAATACTCAGTCCATCAAGTGATAAAAAAGAACTCATTGGACAAGTACCCGACGCTAACAAGAGAAAATGAGGCTAGGGTTATCCAGACAATCTGCACAAACGATAAGCTAAAACAATTATATTTGGATCTATGGGCTAAATATGATCAGTATGATCAGAAGTTACATAGATTCCTTGCTAGTATAGCACCGCAAACAGACGAGTTTCCCCTGGATTTAAAACAGTATACTGGTCCTGATCCCAGAAACATTGCTAATCGCTACCACGCTCTTGAATATGTGAAGACTCGGGTAATGCCCAATGATTTCAAGCGTAAAGCTATCAGAACGTTAATTAACGACCAATTGGCTATCCAGGAGTCCTGGAAACAACAAAGAATGGACATTATTGATAAATATAATACCGAGTTGAAACTGATTCAAGACTCGGCAAATCAAAAACCAAACTCTTGCGGAGCCATGAAACTACAATCGTTCAAGCAGAATCTAAGGGATAATAAACTAAAAGAACTTAATGAACAACACACCGCTGAATTGAAGAAATTTGATGAATCGTTGTTTTTCAAATCGAAACAATTAGCTAAGGACTCTCAGGATAAGTTGGCTGAGTTGAATATTCCATTTTTCAATTTGCAATCGCAGTTTCATTATCCAGATTTGAAGCAGGATCAAGAGTACTTGCTAGAACAATTACAGATAATGACTAGGCAGGATGATTAGAGTATTGCGAAGCAACGCTTACGAGAATGAATTAGTCGCGAAGTTGTCAAGCATTGAAGAATAGCAAGAGATGTTAATTATATCTCTCATTACGATATTGCAGATGTCAGTTTACACAGACTCTTCATTAAACACATGCGATCATGATTTATTTCTACATTTTTTTATCTTTTTTATAATCGTAATCCTTTCATTAGGACATTAAATATATTAATTTTATAGATTTTTTTTTTGACATTATTTTAATATTTTATATGTATGCAAATTAAAGATATTGAATCTTCTTTGTTATTGGAATTGAAATAACAATTACTATGTTTTTGATTATCTTTCAATGATATTATACAGTAGTAATGATTAGTTAACAGTTTTAGTTTGATTTTTCAATAAGATCGGTAACACAACCTTTAGATGCATCACTAACTAAAGCAGCATATTTGGCTAAGGTACCTCTTGGATATCTTGGTTCTGGTTTGACCCACAATTTTCTTCTTTCTTCGATAATCTTTGGATCAACATTCAAGTCAATGATATTATTATCAGCATCAATGACGATTTCATCACCATCTTGAACTAAAGCAATTGGACCACCTTCAGCGGCTTCTGGAACAATATGACCAATCAAGAACCCGTGGGATCCTCCTGAAAATCTACCATCGGTGATTAAAGCAACATCTTTACCTAAACCAGAACCCATTAAGGCGGAAGAAGGTTTCAACATTTCTGGCATACCGGGACCACCTTTAGGACCTTCGTATCTGATGACACAGACGGTTTTTTCACCCTTTTTGATTTCACCTGCTTCCAAAGCTTTGATGAATGAAATTTCTTCATCGAAAACCTTGGCAGTACCTTTGAAGTAAGTACCTTCTTTACCGGTGATTTTAGCGACAGCAGAACCTGGAGCTAAAGTACCCTTTAAGATTTGAATATGACCTTCTGGTTTGATTGGGTTAGTGACATAATGAAGAATGTCTTGTTTTTCTGGTAAGCTTGGTAATTTTTCGATATTTTCCTTCATGGTTTTACCAGTGACGGTGATTTGGGATCCATCAAGTAATCCTTGTTGCAACAAGTATTTCATGACAGCTGGAGTACCTCCGAATCTTTGCAAATCGGCCATGACGTATTTACCCGAAGGTCTGAAATCAGCTAACAATGGAGTGTTATTGGAGATATTTTGAATATCGTCCACAGTGATGGTGATATCACAAGAGGAAGCAAGGGCAATGATATGTAAAACGGCATTGGTGGAACCCCCAGTGGCAATGATATAAGTGATGGCATTTTCAAAGGATTTTCTGGTCATGATATCTCTTGGTTTGATATCTTGAACCAAGATATTTTTCAAGGCGAAACCAACACTGGCACATTCCAAGGCTTTTTCTTGGGAAACAGCAGGGGCGGAGGATGAGTATGGGAGAGTCATACCGAGTACCTCCGCAGCAGAGGCCATGGTATTAGCAGTGTACATACCACCACAGGCACCAGGACCAGGACAAGAGTGTTTGACGATATCGTTTCTTTGATCGATAGTAATTTCCTTGGATAAGTATTGACCATAGGCTTGGAAAGCGGAGATGATGTCGATGTTGGAGGGGATGACATCCCCTTCTTTCGCCTGGGGACCACCAGCGGGGGCACCAGCACAGGAAGGAGAACCGGGTAAGATAGTACCACCATAAACCATAATAGAAGGTCTATTGAATCTGGCCATGGCCATCAAGACCCCGGGCATATTTTTATCACAACTTGGAATGGAAATATTCCCATCGTACATTTGCGCCATCATCATAGTTTCAAACGAATCAGCAATGATTTCTCTAGATTGTAAAGAGTATTTCATCCCTTCAGTACCATTGGTGATCCCATCACTAACCCCAATAGAATTGAATTGCATACCTTTTAAACCGGCTTTGTTAACCGAATCAGTACACTTATCATTCAATTGCATTAAATGCATGTTACAAGGGTTACCAGACCACCAAACAGAACCAACGCCAATTTGGGCTCTTTCAAAGTCAGCATCGTCGAAACCAGTAGCGTATAACATGGCATGAGAGCCACCTTGGGCAGGGTCAGAAGTAACAATGGAAGAATATTTGTTTAATTTCTTTTCAGACAAGAGAGAAGATCTAGAGAAAGATCTAGTAGATCTTACACTAATACTTCTTAACATAATTGATAATAGATAATTAATGTTAATTAATGTTTTAGATTTGATTATGACTAAGGTGAAAAATTGTTTGTTCCTGTATCGGAGGATTATGTACAGGAAATACCGGTCTCAAGGAAATCAGCGTAATATTTTTTATTTACCAATGAAACGTTGGTAATTGGTAAGAAAGGGAGAACAAGGTCATATGAGTCAAAGTAGATAAAAAATAGTAAATTAAAATTAATTAAAATAAGAAATAGAGTTTTATTCAGATAAATTATAGTATATAAATATTAATATTATATTTGTTTATTTAATTTAAGTTGAATATTGTTAATAATTTAAGTATACTCTTATACTGTTAGATAAAATCCTATTTGTTTCTATGTTTGTTTGTATTTGTAGAAATTCTAATAATACGACATTTTAATTTAAAAGACATTTTCTTCTTTAAGTAAACAACTAAAGTAAAAGAAACGACATTTCTTTTTTTTTTCCGAAATTTCCCCAGAAAAAAAATCAATGATCTTTTGTTTTCACATGGGAGCAGCAATTATAAATATATAGAAGTTTCCATTACTAAAGCATCATCTTTTATTTTCTTTCCATCATGTCAGAGAAACGATTATTTCAAGAGTATAAACAACTCAAATTATCACATCCTCAAATCACACACTTAGCACCTGATGAAAACTCACTCCATTTATGGAATGCTACCATCATTAACACTAATAAAGAGTCTCCCTATTACTTAGGTAAATGGAACTTAAACATATCCATTCCTCAGAATTATCCTTCTCATCCTCCTAAAGTTACTTTTGACACACCCATTATCCATCCTAATATTAACTTAAAGGGTGATATCTGTTTGGATATTCTAGATAAATCTTGGTCTCCCGCTTGGAATATTTATAATGTAGTAGTTGCTATTGTTTTATTGTTAGATCTGCCAGAACCAGATTCTCCTTTGAATTTGGATGCCAGTATTTTATATAGGTCAGATATAGTGGCTTATACCAGTTTGTGCCAGTATTATATTTGGAAGAAGGGCGAAATGGTGGTGGAGAGGATGGAGTCGGGGGAAAGGGTGGAAATAGAAGTATAGCCGTAGGCTATACTTTTATTTTCTTGGCCTTAGCCGGAACGGCTTTACCTCCTTAGCCTTTGGTATAGCCTACACGGCTATACAACCAGTTGAAAATTATAGAGATGATTAATGTTTTGTTTATAGAGTTTATAATGAATAGTAAATGATAGAGTTTACCAGACTGTAGACATATGTATAGTAGAAATAATATCAAATCTAATCGAAAATATATTAATTACCAACTGTAAAAGCCAGTAAATCAATAATAATACTTTTAGACGTATATTCAAACTTAGATACACTTATAATTATTGGTCTGAGTTAATCAAAAAACCGCTTACAGTATCATATTGTATAATTCTTTATCAAGACAGTTGCTTTTTCACTCCATGATGTAGAAACCCAGATTTGATACGGAATACCAACTTTGATGAGCATTCAATATACAAGATATTATATATCCTAATTAGTTTATATCCCCATTTGAAACCCGAGTTAGTGATGGGAAAACGTTTTTGGTATTTTTTTTTATCATATTACCACTTTCCACCATATTGACATTTTTGCAACCATTTGGCAAACCGAAAAATTAGAGAATCAACAAAAAGAGAGAAAATACTGGAAATTAAATTCAAAATGGGTTTATAACCGATAACCAGTAGCGGATTTTTCCAATGATGGTTCCCCTAAAACTTGTGCTGGTCAATGCTACAAAGATGGTTAATTTCAGAATTCATTAGAATTTGTATAGATCACACACCTAAGAAAAACAACAACACAGGAAACTGGAGTCATCTGAAAGAATAGATTATTTGAACAGGTCAAGCATTTACAGGTAGAATCATAAACGTCAAAACCTACACCTTGACAATATATCGTCCAGTCTTGGTGAAATTGTGCGACTCGACTGGATTCGAAACCACGTAGAGAAAATGAATACACTGACACGAAATATAGTAGAATTTTAGATGAGGAAAACCAGTCGTTCTTATTAAGGATATTACAAGTTACATTCAGTACGATCAATAAAGAAGTTTACTCAAAACTTGTTCAAATTTTGGCACAACTTACTCTTTAATCTTCCAAATTGAAAGATAGACTACAATAGATAGATGAATGGAAACAACAAGACACAATGAATATTGAAATGAACAGATAAATCCACAAACGAGCACACAAAGTTGAAAGATCAACAATAAATGAATCCATGAATCGATAAAAAGCCCACTGTTTTAAATCTTAGTATCTGGAATAAAACACTCAAATAATCCACAACATTCAAATAATCCATCATTCAATATTCATTATAATCCATCGTTCCATATCCATCATTTTCTTCTTTTTAGTTTTTTTTAACTTATTAATATATTCAATAGATAAATCTATACAACCATCCTAACGTAATCTTCTTGCTTCTCTTTCTGATTCCATT
>JAXQKE010000134.1:0-44859 GCA_037042355.1 Candida sp. Y128-05E | reverse complement strand
TTTGATTTTCATTATTTATTATTAGATATTTATAATACAGGTACTGATTTAATGTAATTTCTATATACTTTTTTTTTATTACATAAATAGATCAAGATGCAAGGATAGATCTACCCTTCAGGTAGATATGCTTGTTTAATCCAACCACTCCAAAAATTCCGGGGTAAAATAACTAATAATCAACCCAGCCCCAGCACGTAAAAACCCCTGATGACTTTCGAACGCCATTTGCTTCAAATCAATAACCCCCTTCTCCGCAGCAGCATGTAACATGGAATATTCTCCCGAAACATGATAGGCAGCAATTGGATAATCCAGACACAACCTAGCGGCATCGGCAATGATATCAAGATAAAACGTCGATGGTTTGACAATGATTGCGTCAGCACCTTCATCCATATCTCTCTTTAATGCTCTCCTAGCTAATCCACCTGCACTGGGAGGTAACTGGTAACATTTTCTATCCCCCTCACCTGGAGCAGAACACGCAGCATCTCTGAAAGGACCATAAAGACCACCAGCAAACTTGGCGGCATAACTCATCAACATACACTGGTGGTGTAAGTTAGCATCAATCAAAGCTTGTTTGATATATCTGATTCTGCCGTCATTCATGTCGGAGGGAGCTACACAATTAGCACCGGCTTTAGCGTAACTCTGGGCGACTTGGGCAATTCTTTCACAAGACTTCACGGTGTTCAAACTACCATCGTCGTTCAAGATTCCACAATGGCCATGCGAAGTATATTCGCAAAGACATACGTCACACATGATGAATAAATCGGGGAAATTTTCTCTCAACAACTTAATAGAAGCAATGACGGGTCCAGTTGGATCATCAGCAGCGGTACCAGAAGGATTCTTGACCCCCTCTTTCAAAGGTACACCAAATAAAATAACTGATTTCAAACCTTTGTCTACCAAAGTTTTCACATAAGGGATCAATTTGTTGGTACCCCATCTTTTAATATTTGGTAAACTGTCGATTGTAACTTCATCATCTGGAGTATCAGAAATGAAAAGTGGATAAATAAACATATTTTTCTGTAAAGATTTACCCTGCCATTCTCTGGACAAAGGATGGGCAAAACCACCTTGTAAAACTGAACTAATAGGAAGAGACATAAGAAATGGTCGTATAAAGATTTCGTCGGTGATTGCGCTTTTAAACGGCTCCACTGAAATAATGAAATTTACTCATGTGACGTATTACTAATGATTAAAACAATTGATTTAGATCTAGTCTCCATTGTTTAACGTAATACCGATACATGTCAGGTTGTAGAATGTATGAACAGTCGATATCCCAGGAAGAATATATCTCAATTGAACCAAATTCAATTGGTGAATATGACTATTAAAGTAAAGATCTAACTATGCTTTTTATGGTAGCGCTAACTAGAAATAGAGTAGAGACCAGACCCTTTAGATTGCCATGACGATTTAAACTCTACATAAGCAGGTTTGGAGATTCTATGCAGCTTCTCTCCTCAAAATTCCATTCCACACTGTAAAGTTTCATTTAGTCGCTTGGCTTATTCTTTCTTTTCTATGCAATAGACGGATTGTTTTCACGATTACATTTATAGGAGATAAGAAATAGTGGAATTGATTCACGATAATGTGTTCATGTAAATCAAGAAGTGGTTAGAGAATAAAACAGCCAGTGGTTTTCTAAAAGAAAATCAATTTTCATAAAATAATATATTATCGGAAAATATATAGTAATCGAATTAAAATATCTCCTATTGTTCTGTGGGTCTCTTTCTTCCTCTTAAATATCCTTCTTTTCTTCCACTTCCTTCTTTCTTTCCGCTTCCTTTTGTTTAAACACGATCGATTGGCCTAAAACCACACTAGATAATCCCAACGAGGTGGCGTATCCAGCCAACAACACCAAATCACTGGTAATGTCTTGATTTCTTGATTTTTTAGTCTTCAATGTTTGTATAGAAGTAAAGATTCTAATCGCCCCACCAATGACATTGGCACGAATACCAATATCGGATAAATGTGCAGTGGATTGTAATCTTTGGTTGTTTTGAATCTGGGGGATTTTCGATACAATGTTGATTGGGATATTCAATACTTGCAAGTAGTTGATGAGTTGTGGAGGGGCTAATTTCCCAAAAAAGAGGGTAATAGCAGCCATCAAAGCTGCAGTTGGGAGTAATTTTTCCCCAGTTGATAAAACTCTTTTATCAGTTGGTTGTGATTGTATTTTGGCAACATCGGGTAAGCGATAGAACTTGACTAGCAAAATGATAACCATATTTTGCAAGCCTAAAAGTAAACTTTCACCATAATTAGTGAATGGAACCCCATTTTGCTGGTTAAAAACCACTGAAATCAACGAGTTGAAAGTATCTAAACACAATGACTGTAAACTTAAACCATTAGCAACCGATACTCTTGTAACCAAAGATTCTGGAGTAGTAATCTTTCTAATTTGGGGAATTTTAATAAAAGAACTAACACCAACTAGTAAACCACCTAACACAGCAGCAAGAATTTTGGCAAGGCCAACAGCTTTGATTTGCTTCCAGGCCAATTTCAAGATCAATGTTTTCTGAACATCTGGATCCAAAAGTAATTTCAATATGGCAAAGATTGGAGGAGCCATACTTTGTAAATTAAGAGCAAAGGCGTAGCCGTGTTTAAAACCTAGATTAAAAATATTCAAAATGATGAACAATTGATAAAATATAAATAATCAATGGCTAATCCAACAATCTCATCCAGTTATCTAAGCCCATGTGATAATCAATTGAAATTTAACTTGGAGTACGTAAGGAAAGAAAAAACAATTGCTCACCCAATAAAAAAACAATGAGTACTAAAATGAACTTACTATGGTAAAATACATGATAATATTATAATATACTATCTACTATACACTATGCTCTATTTCTTATTTTTATTCTTATTAAGTTTATTCAACTTTTCAACCAATTTCTGTTCTGAATTGTCAATATACTTCAAGTTTTCCAAATGCAAATTCAACAATTGGACAATTTCCTCAATCGGGTTTTCCTCTTTGGTGGTTGTTGATTGTGCTGGGTTCTGAGTGTTAGCAAACTCATTGATCAATGATTTGTTGAACACATCACTTATAGAATTCACTTCGTTAATCAAGGTAGTTAAATTGTAGCCAAGATTATCTAATCTTTCATCTAACAATTCAGCATTATGGTACGCCTTTTCTCGTAATTTATCAGTGACATTTATACTACTGTTTGTATTATCGTTACCTTCAGAATTGGAGTTCAATTCTATATTGTTGAGCAAAATATCCGCTTGTTGTTCGTAATTGTCCAATAACTTTTCTAATTCGTCTTGTTGGTTCTCGACAAAGTATAATTGTTGATCGATTTTGGTTTGGATGTTTTCGGCTTCGATCGCATCTTGGTTCAATGAGATGATCTCATCACCACTACTCACGAGTTTTTGGTCCCATTTCTTGACTTTACTGGTGTATGAATCGAATATCTTTGAGGTTGTCGTCAATTGCTTCGACCATTTGGTAATCAAATCGTCAATGGTTTTGTTATCTATTGAGACCGCTATTGGCTCGATCTTTGTGGGTTGTAAAGTAGGTTGGGAACTGGTAGTTGTTACAGTAGTTGATTTAACTTCATCAGTCTTTCCTCCCAATGAAAATCCCGATGGTTTGTCGTCTTTCTTTTCGTCAGTCTTGGCACCGAACGAAAATCCAGTTGATGGTGTATCCTTCTTTTCTTCATCTTTCTTTGCACCGAATGAAAATCCAGTTGATGGTGTATCCTTCTTTTCATCATCTTTTTTGGCACCGAAGGAAAATCCAGTTGATGGTGTATCTTTCTTTTCATCATCTTTTTTGGCACCGAAAGAAAATCCACCAGTAGCAGGTTTATCATCTTTCTTCTCGTCATCTTTTTTGGCACCAAATGAAAATCCACCAGTAGCAGGCTTATCGTCCTTCTTTTCTTCAGTTTTAGCACCAAATGAAAACCCAGTTGATGGTTTGTCGTCTTTCTTTTCGTCTTTTTTGGCACCGAATGAGAATCCAGTTGCTGGTTTGTCCTTTTCATCATCTTTTTTAGCCCCGAATGAAAATCCAGTAGATGGTTTATCATCCTTCTTTTCGTCATCTTTTTTGGCCCCAAAAAGTCCACCGGATCCACTAGTGGATCCACCAAATAATCCTGAACTTGATGATTCCGCCTTCTTTTCATCCGGTTTAGCACCAAACGAAAAAGATCCAGCAGGTTTAGTTTCAGTCGGCTTGGCACCAAATAATCCACCACCGGTACTTAAAGATGGAGTCGACTCAGCAGCAGGTTTCGAACCAAATAATCCACCAGCGGCTGCAGGCTTGGCTTCATCTGATTTTGCTCCAAATGAGAACCCACCAGTAGCAGGCTTAGCAGTTGTGTCAGCAGGTTTACTTCCAAACAATCCACCAGAGGCAGCAGGCTTTGCTTCGTCTGGCTTTGCACCGAATGAAAACCCACCAGTAGCAGGTTTATCGCTTGTCTCAGCAGGTTTACTGCCAAATAATCCTGTATTCGATGTGCTTGTGTTTGTTTCAGCCGGTTTGCCTCCGAATGAAAACCCAGCTGGTTTATCAGTTGTGCTCGTGGCAGTTTGACCAAAAGCAGGTGTTGTTGAACCAGAAGGTTTCTCAGTATTACTAGAACCAAATGAAAATGCGGGTTTATCTGTTGTGGTAGTGGCAGCTGGTTTATCAGTAGAAGCAGATTGTCCAAAGCTAAATCCACCTGCTGGTTTATCAGTTGAAGTAGAGGTATTTGATTGACCAAAGCTAAATCCACTTGCTGGTTTTGCGGTTGTAGATGAACCAAAAGCAGGTTTATCAGTACTTGTAGATGCCCCGAATGCAGGTTTATCACTAGAAGCGGATGCACCAAATGAAAAAGGTTTTGCGGTATTAGCAGATGCCCCAAATGCACTTGTTGAGTTATTAGCAGATGCACCAAATGCACCTGTAGAATTATTAGCAGATGCACCAAAAGCACCTGTAGAATTATTGGCAGATGCCCCAAATGCCCCAGTTGAAGCATTAGCAGAAGCGCCAAAAGCACCAGTGGAGCCAAAAGCACCAGTGGATGCCGGTTTATCAGCATTTGCTGCTCCACCAAATGAGAATCCTGGAGTACTACCTGTACTACCAGTGGCATTATTATTAGCACCAAAGCTAGGGGTAGATCCAGTAGCAGCAGTGTTACCAAATGAGAATCCAGATCCAGTGCCAGTAGCTGGTTTCAGGTCACCCTGTTTACCAAACAGAAAGGCCGGAGTTGATTTGTTTTCAGAATTACCAAACATTGAGATGGAATTGGTTGTAGTATTGATTGATCAAAAACTTCTACAATCTGCAATGTCTGAGTGTTGTGATGATTTTAATCCAAACAGTTCAACTATTTTGTTTTTTCAAAATCCTTCTCACTAAATTCATTTTTGTGTCACAAAATATAGAATAGGAAGATCCAATTGAATCAATATTAATACTACACTCTACTAAATAAATGAAGTATCATTCTCTATCTACCTTAATCTGTTTTATTCAATTATATATATATTAAATTTTGACTATTAAATTCAATTCTAAGGCTAATAAGGATTATTTTTGATCCTTTAACTATTACAAGCCATTAAACAATATTTAAATATCTAACTATTGAAAAGGAAAAAATGGATTACAGTGTAAAACTCACGATTTAAACATAAAATAGATAGTACAAATCCAGGATTGGTAATTTGTTTAACTAAACTAAAAATATATAATATTAAAAATAAACGGGTATTTCCATTAAACCAATTTGAGATCAAACCATTAACAATAAATATGGACTAATACAAGTTAATTTCTGTCATGATGAATTAATGAAGGTTGGTTAGTTATCGCGAAGGTACTATCTCTACAATATAATCACTATTTGTGTATCTACAAGAACTTTGAGCAAATATATATTAGCTAATGTTGATGAAAGATAAATATGGTAGAAATGGTTAGCAATGACTAAAACAATTAAAAAGATTATTATTAAAGTAAAGAATTAAAATATTTGTTAATTAAAGATATATATAGTTGGCTTTGAAGAAGGGTAACTCAATTTAAACCTTTTGGGATGAGAAAGTGGTAGTTTCAATTTGAAATTTAATTTATTTACCACAATACAAGACAATACAAAAAATGGACTTTACATAACATTTCAGCAAACAAAATATATAATGCAGTATTTTTGAGACCAGACGATTAACAATAATATCAACCATGGACATAATTAAATGGTTCTAAAAATACTTATATGTAAATTACCGGTTTTTATAGACAAGACTATTTGAAGTGTGTATTCAATATCTCAAAAATCAACAGATCTCATGGCCTCAAGAAATCTATATCTTTGAGTCTCTTTTGATAATAGCTAAATGGTTATAAAAATATTTCATTATCTACAGTTTTCATACTATTTCAAATTGTTTATTCAATAATCAACTATATAATCAAAAGTCAAGAAATTTATATCTTAAATTTAATCTTTTGCTTTCAGCACAAGTAATCTAATCAATCTTTTGCTTTCGCAAAAGCTCTATTTCTTGATTTATTTCTTTTGACCTTGGGCAGCAACGGCGGCGGCACCAGCGGCAGCGGCTTCTGGGTCTAAGTAGTAAGCAGGTTTAGTTGGTTTCAAGGATTCATCCAATTCATAAACCAAAGGAATACCGGTAGGAATGTTCAATTCAGCAATATCAGCATCAGAGATTCCATCTAAATGTTTAACCATGGCTCTTAAAGAGTTACCGTGGGCAGCAATTAAAACAGTTTTACCATCCAATAAATCTTTAGAGATATCATCTTGCCAGTAAGGTAATAATCTATCAATAACCAATTTCAAAGATTCGGTTCTTGGGATAACAGCAGGATCAATGTCTTTATAACGACGGTCACCAACTTGAGAGAATTCAGAGTCGGCAGCAATGTCTGGAGGAGGGATATCGAAAGATCTTCTGTAAGTTTGGAACAATTCTTTACCGAATTTTTCCAAAGCAACAGCCTTGTCTTTACCTTGTAAGTCACCGTAATGTCTTTCATTCAATCTCCAAGATCTCTTGACTGGAACATACAATTGGTCAGCAGATTCCAAAGCTAAGTTAGCAGTTTGAATAGCTCTTGATAATTTGGAAGTGTGTAAGATATCAACTTCAATACCAGCTTCTTTAATCAATTGACCAGCTCTGGCAGCTTCTTTTTCACCAGTAGGAGATAATTTGACATCAACCCAACCGGTGAATAAGTTTTTTTCATTCCAATCGGATTGACCGTGTCTTACTAAAACTAATTTAGGCATAATTGTTTAAAAGAATATAAAATAGTTTAATTAAAATTGAAAATTGAAAATGGTTGATTATGTTCCGTTGAAAAATTCCGGGTGGTCGGCGTTTTCTTGTCCACAGTTTTCGCACAAGAAAAAAAATAAATAGGTTAATAAAGGGAAAACGTTCTAAGAGAGAGTAATAGAACAAATCAACGTTTTATATTTTTATTATTATTATCAACTTAAATACTTTTAATTTATATACCTAAATACTTTTAATTTATATACTTAAATTCTTTTAATTACAACCAAACTTATTGACTAATTGAAAAAGAATTACTATCACCCAACCCTTGAACCATTTTATGGTCTGCAGGATTGGCTGCACTTTCATATATGGAAATCACCGGGTCTCGGTTCAATTCTTTATATTCTCCTCTTAATTCTATAGAATGTAAACGACACTCATCTTCTTCTCCATAGATAGAATCTATAAATATAGTTAACTGGTGCACTCCTGTGAATTTGTGTCTTGGTAAATGATGTTCAATAAAATCATCTACTTCTATAGTTTCTGGCAATTCATCTTCTTCATTATACATCACCCCCGAATGGGGGTGAGTAAGTTCATACGTAGGTTTCTTTTCACTAATATTATCAAAATCTATACTAGTATCGTTTTTATACAACTTAATACTCTTGGGACAATACATATCTCCATTAGTTCGAAGGATTAAAGAATACAATTTAATACTCGAATTATTAAATGGAATATGAATAATCAATTGTTCATCACAATCTGATTTAATCACTGGTTTCACTGAATATTTATCTTCCTCAGTTTTGAATAATTTGCCTAAATCTCCTGGCGGATTGGCCATGTTGAGTCCAGATAAATTGCTGGTAGCTATTCGTGAGTGTAAGGATTGAGATGTAAAGGTAGGTATAGGTGGTACATGATCATCATCATGACCATGTGAATGTGAATGTTGACACGACATGTTTATAGTCTAGTTTTAGTTTGATTGAAATCATTCGTGATGCGAAATGTGGGAAAATTACAAATGGCAAATTAGAAGGTATTTAATTAGCAACGATGAAGAAGAGAATATATTGGAAAATAGATGGAATATATACATCTATATCTATATCACTCATAATATATTAAAGGAAAATGTAAATATCTTATCTATTATAGATAATATATCGAACAATCTAGTATATTATATACAAGGGATATAAATATTTCATAGAAATTTATTAGCAATATATATAAGTTCTATTTTATATAATAGTTTATGATAACTATAAAAAGAAAATATATATGTATAACTAATAAATCCCATAAAATCTTTAAATTAATTCATATTTGAATCTAAATAGATACTAATAAAAATGTTTTTATATATACCTTGACCTTTAAATGATCTTGATGGAATAATATCTATCAAAATCGGAATAATTTACTAAATAACAACTCTTTCTAGTTCTATATTTCATAGTTTTACAAATAGTTTAATCGTGGGTATAATATATATATATATCTATCAAAATCCAAATAATTGACTATAATAGCTCTATAATAGCTCTATTTAATTTTTCTTTTCCTATGGCCTTATAACAGAGAGACATAACACCATAACCAAGAACCCCCAAACAACCAAACCCATACTTCCAATTTTCATAGTTTTTTCCAAAGTATTCAAATCATTTGATTCGGACCCAATCAATTTCCAGCCAAATAACCCAGGTAAGATAAATGAAATCGCAGTAGAGCCCGTAGCACCCACGATAGCGAGAATAAACGCAAACGACTTGATCGACACTGCAAGCAGGTATCCTGTGATAAGCAAACCAGTGGTGATGATATTAAATATTTTATTAGGGAATGGAACAATGTTAGCGTTATTCTTAGTGTCAATATTTTCATCATCATTCAACAAAGGTGAGTCTTCTGAGACTAGAGGAGATTCCTCGGCCCTATTATGACTGGTCAACCAGTAGTAGATATTGTTAATACTGATTCTGGCGGGGTGGAACATTAATGGAAACGAAAGCGTAACCATTAACACAATACAGAATCGGGCTAATGTTGTTGTCCAACTGGCAGGGTACATCAAGATGATATTACCGTGAACGGTATTGCCAAACGTCAAATATCCAGCCAACCCTACGGAAACGAAAAGCACGGTCGAGACAAAGATGGCAAAGTTGATAAGTTTAGATAAACCGGTTAACGATTTATCCTTGGCTTCATTGATAATTGAAAACATATTCTGGTGTCCGGTATAAGCAAAGACAATGATTGAGAATGTCGATGGAATTTGCCAGAAGTTGGGAGGGAGTAAGGAAACATGCCCAGAAGCTGGAATATCACCCACCAAGTAATGTCCAATGACAATCAAGGCCAAGTACAATATGGCAAATAAACCCAAGATACTCGAATATTTCAACGAGTCTAAATTATGTAAGAACGATAATGGAACAATGACAATGGCAGATCCCAAGATACTAACCATTCTCGTGATTGGAACAATTGTTGGCATCAAATCACCAATCAAGACAAGGTAACTGATAGCACAGCCAAAGCATTGGATAGCGATGGCCAAATCGAAAACGATGGCTAGTTTAGGATACGAGATTTGCGAGAGATTGAAGAAGGTAGCATGACCTTGAGGAACATATTTTGAACAATATGCCTGTAAGAAAAGTCCATAACCCGAGGTTAAAGCCGCAATTATGATCAAGATGACTCCAAATATGATTCCATCAGTTGAGAAAGCTAATGGAATAGATAACAAACCAGCACCAATAATAGTTTTCATCAACGAAATGGAAGAAGAAGCGGCCGAAGCCCCTTGAGTCAATGTAGGCATGAAGAGTTCAAAAGAATATATAAATTAATAGCCGGATCAAACTTCCACAGATTTTAGATCAATGTCGGCGCTACCAATTTGTTTTGATGGGGTTTGAAAGATTACAAATAGTGGGGCGGAAACAACCACTAGAAAACAACCAGTAGATTCAAGATAACTCTGATCATTTAAAATTAGAACTCTAACCAATTGGAATCAACTTCAAGGCAAAAACATTTAACTTTTGTTATTGCTTTTGTTGACAATAGTTTAGTCGGAAAATCAAAAATTAAATCCGGATTCAAATATATGGTCATGTAACCAACTATGAAAAATAATAAAAAAAATACAAATACTAACTAAATTGATTTGTATCTCTTCCTAAATAAAACCAGCTTACCTCTTACACAGTTTGTTTCCTATTCTATCCTTCTGTGGCTCTTGATTTGAAACTAATTACATATAAAAAAAATCCAAGTGTGTACCTACCATTGTGGTAATTCTGAATACTAGCATCTAATAGTGAATACTGGGAATCAATATATAATCTGATTTACCTGGAATAGATAGCTGTGATTGTTTTCAAATTGGATTCATGTTTATTTATATTTATACTTCGTGAAGTCAGTGATTTACAATAGTCACTCGGTAAATGCCGATATGGTGGATCGTGTTTACTTTATAAGTAATGAAATCGCAAGAAAAGGGTATAATTTATTATAATAGCATTCAAGTTATTTTTGTTGGGTTTTGGTTTGGGTTTAATGAGAGGTATTTTGTTAATATCACCATTTTGGTATTGTGAACATACGTTTTACAAATATAGTTATACCTAGCAATCGTAACAATATTACGTATGATTTAACTTTCATTAAAATTGATAATATAATCAATTGATACATATTCTTTGGTCTATTATCATATTATCTCTTTAGTATTGAATTTTATTCAAAGCCGATTCATGGTAAATCTATATATGAATCAGGTTTCCCAATCTATTTAATCTTCCTTAAAAACCCATAAATGAGCCATGTATTTCCCCTCCGGCAAAACTACCATTCTTGGTCACCAGAATACTGGCTCCATAATAAATTATTTCCCCATTATGTAAATGAAATTTGCCCTGCGCTAGACCAAGTGGCGGGTAGTTTACCAGGTAGAGTAAATGGAACTAATATGGTTAATAGGAAATAGTATTAACAATCAGATACAATTGAATCTATATGACCTATGTGTATAGAAATAGCAATATTGGTGTATTGTTTAATATTTCCTATTTCCTATTTCATGTTTATTTTCTGGTGTACTTAGTTATACCGGTTAACCTCCCCTCCCCTTCCACTGGTTGTTTCTACTAATCCATTAATTCTATAGTAATAGTAACATCTCTCTTCACATCTCTGTCTTTTTCCCATCCTTCCCTTCTTCTTTCCTTGTCTTTATCTATTTATATTTGCAATGACATCATTAGTCCGGTATGGCGATTTTAATTTTTTTGTAGGAGAGAGGGTTTGATGTTGATTATAACAAATTATTCATATCATCTTTAAAACTAATCATGTCTACAGATGGAGAATTCAACAGAGTCCAGATCTTTGGTACTATATTCGAAATCACCAACAGATACTCTGACTTGAACCCTGTAGGGATGGGTGCGTTTGGATTGGTGTGCTCAGCTATAGATAAACTTACAGGACAAAATGTCGCCGTCAAGAAGATTATGAAGCCTTTCTCAACTTCAGTATTGGCCAAAAGAACATACCGTGAATTGAAGTTGTTGAAACATTTGAAACATGAAAATTTAATCACTTTGGATGATATTTTTTTGTCGCCTTTAGAGGATATATATTTCGTTACTGAACTTCAAGGGACTGATTTGCATAGGTTATTGACTTCTAGACCCTTGGAAAAACAATTCATTCAATATTTCACCTATCAAATATTAAGAGGGTTGAAATACGTCCATTCTGCTGGTGTAATCCATCGAGATTTGAAACCTAGTAATATCTTGATTAATGAGAATTGTGACTTGAAGATTTGTGATTTTGGTTTGGCCAGAATTCAAGACCCGCAAATGACGGGTTATGTCTCTACTAGATATTATAGAGCTCCAGAAATTATGTTGACTTGGCAAAAATACGATACTGAAGTCGACCTTTGGTCGGTCGGGTGTATCTTGGCGGAAATGATTGAAGGTAAACCTTTATTCCCAGGAAAAGACCATGTACACCAATTTTCCATCATTACTGAATTATTGGGGTCTCCTCCAGCAGATGTTATCGATACTATTTGTTCAGAAAACACTTTGCGATTTGTCCAGTCGTTACCTCACAGAGACCCTATTCCTTTCTCAGAACGATTCCAACAATGTACTCACGTTGAACCTGACGCTATTGATCTTTTAGCTAAGCTCTTGGTGTTTGATCCTAAAAAGAGAATCTCGGCTGCAGACTCGTTGACCCACCCTTACATGGAACCTTACCATGACCCTACAGATGAACCTATCTGTGAAACCAAATTCGATTGGTCGTTCAATGATGCAGACTTACCTTTGGATACCTGGAGAGTCATGATGTATACTGAAATTTTAGACTTTCATCAAATCTCCGGAGTCACCGAAACTGTCGACCCAACACAATTACAACAAATCCAACAACAAGGTATACAAAATGGTCAAAAGGTTGAATAATTAAACTGACTATGACTATTCTCACTTCTTCATTTCCATAGCTTCCTTTTATAAGAGATTGTGGAAATTGTATATTAAATTATATATTAATTTTTATGTATTATTGTAACTAACTTGTATTTGAATAGAAAGTTAGTATTTATATTAATATATCCATGATAGATTTATTTATGACATGTTTTATCATATCAAATGAGATGTGGATATTATTTGTATGAGCGGATATCTAGATTGGGTATTATTTATGTGGGGACTACCTAGTCTTTTAGATAGCTATACAAATATATATAATTTATCATAAAACCATATATAATAGATCAATTTGAGTATAAAATATTTAAGAGAAGTCTTGTGTTTTATCTTTGTATGGGGACTACCTAGTCTTTCTTTTTGTATGGTGTAGATCTTTTGCAACTGTTGGAGTTTTGGTGCGAAACATTTACTTGGCACGATCTAGTGCTAACTATAACTATTTCCATGCTACCGTCTCAGGAGGATGCTCCTTCGTTTTATAAGAAAGTTAATGACCATTTAGCTATATCATTAACTAACTTGAATTCTGAGAGCAATTTCCGGCTAATTCAATTGAATTTTCACAATACTAGTAAATCACAGATTATAATAAATGAATCGAAACAGGAAAATAATGGTTGGTTAAATAGTATATTTGGCAAGCCAGAAGAGGAAAGTAATGGAAGTGATCATGGTGAAGTTGCTGATAATTCTATAAAATTGTTCTTGGGCTATATTCAGCTTTTCGGATATATAGTATTGAATTATAAATTCGAAGTGGAATCGGGTTCAAATCCCTTGGAATTGGGCGGCAATGATAAGTACTGGTGGGAGAATAAAGAATATATCAACCATTATTCGAATTTTGGCTCTGCAAACGAAATTGACGATGAAAAAATTGAAAAATTAGATAGTAAAAACCCTTATATAAACCATGGTTTGCAAAAGCCATTTATACTTGGAGGAAAGTTGGGTGGAGTCGATGATTTCGTGGTTGATCTGAAAAGTAACCATTTGTTGGAGACGAGAAAGTTCCATTTACTACATGATTTGTTATATCCATTCAATTCTCAAGAAGCATTAACTACCGAATCTAAATTACAGTTGCATGATTTGTTGGAAAAAATCATCCCCTTCTACACCACTCCACAATCATTATTATTCACAAATATCGTGCTAGCTCAAAATTCAACAAAGAGTTTTATAGTAAAGTGTCCTATAGCGACAGATTTACCGCCATCGTATAATCATCTACTGACTGGACCAGTGTGTGATAACGGGTTGGTCAGCATTCGATATAGTTTGAATGTCACTGTCCTGGAAAGCGAATCCATGCAACCTTCGACTATATATTTCCCAATCGATATGAGGGTTTATAAGTTTGGCAATGACCCTAGGTGGTTGCAGCCAGATTATTTCCAGGATTTCCAGTGTACGCTAGATAAAAGTTGGCAACTACAGGTCATTGAAAATGAAGAAGCACCAGAGAGTAATGGCATTGAGTCAATTGAGACGTTATCAATCAATTCTAAGGAAAATTTCTTGAACGATATCGATAAATTGATCGACACTGATCTCTACAATATGCCAAATTCCACTTCCAATCTTCGTAAGAAAAGTTTTGTCAGTATACACGAAGATATACCAGGATACTTACCACAATTACCATCTCATTTGAAAACTTCTTACCAATTAAGAGTCAATACCCAGAAATTATGTGATGTCACATTATCTCGACCTTTTTATCATGTTGGCGAAGATATTAATTACATAATAGATCTCAACCCGCGAGGGGCCAACGAAGTCAAAGTTACGGGGTATGTAATCCATTTGGAAGCACAGGAAACATTCCATTTGAATAATGAGGATCCGTTGATTCATACTTATCGTGTTACTGGGAGCTCGAAAACTAACACTTTCGCCAGTTCACTAATGAACACCATCGACCCCCGTAAAACATATTCCAATGGCTTTATTAATATCCCCAAATTCATATCCCAACAATTCCAAGCATCAAAGTTTATGAATCTTACTTATTACCTAGTGTTTAAATTCAATCTTTTGGAATTTTTCCGAAATGAAGAGGATATAAAAGAAAATTTACCTATACAAGAAATTTCACCGGGAAAGTCTGAATTTGATCAGATTAAACAATACAGATTCTCTAATGAAGGTACTGAACTCAAGTTCAGATTGAAAGTTGTCATTCTTCCATAATTTACATAAAATCAAAGACGGAGCCGCACGACATAAAAAGTCCGCAATCTATAGCCGTAGAGATGCCTGAATCTTATCTAATATATATCATTGACATTTAGCATGTGTGCCAATGGACATAGTATAATCGACGAAGACGTTGACAAGTACAAACAGTATGATGTATTAACTGATGAAGATGAGTTCTCTGAAGATGAGCAACCTTTAGCTAGATCGATGAACTCTGCTCATTACTCTAATGCAGAAGAGCATTTCATGAAGGAACATGAATTGAAACTTCAAGCTTTCGAATCATTCCAAACGGGTGACAACAAATCAGGGCCTCCAAGTCCTGTGGCAATTAAGAGACGGATGTCAATCATTGACTTACCGGCTAACACACTCCAAGCTGGCTTGCGGTACCAACCTGAAGCTCCAGGGAAGAAAGAGGTTGCCAACTTGAAAGCGTTACCTGAAGGTATTGCATCCGAAGAATTGGTCGATTTATATTGTAATGTTCTGGAGTCACTTGAAATCAGACACAAATACTTGAAATTATCGGGTCAATTCGATGAGATGTCGAATCCCAAGAATAAACCTGGCTGGGTCATTTACCCTCCACCACCTAAACCTTTCTATAAATCGAAGAATAAGTATAATCAAGTTGGAACAAATGACGAAGAAGAAAAATTTGATTTCGCCAAGTGTGTTATCCCTGAAGGAACTGAGGATTATATGTTTGACTTTAACGAAGAAGGGGTATTCCATGTTTACACTGTTGGTACTGAAACCGAAAAACCCAAACCGATTGTCGAAGTACCAAAATTAGGTGAATACTATCGTGATTTGAACAAGATTGCCCGTATCTCGGCAGACGGGCCTACAAAATCATTCGCGTTTAAAAGATTACAATACTTTGAAGCGAGATGGAACTTGTACTACTTGTTGAATGGATTTGAAGAAACGAAACAATCGAAAGCCAACCCCCATCGTGATTTCTATAACGTTCGTAAAGTAGATACCCATATTCACCATTCTGCTTGTATGAATCAAAAGCATTTATTGAGATATATCAAATACAAGTTGAAAACCTCACCAGATGAAAAGGTTATTTTTAGAGATGGGAAAATCTTGACGTTAGCACAAGTCTTTGAATCCTTGAATTTGACAGGTTATGACTTGTCGATCGACACATTAGATATGCATGCGCATACCGATTCGTTCCATCGATTCGATAAATTCAATTTGAAATATAATCCAATTGGAGAATCAAGATTAAGAGAAATTTTCTTGAAAACAGATAATTTCATTAAGGGGAAATATTTGGCTGAACTAACTGCACAAGTTTTTGATGATTTGGAAGGCTCCAAATATCAAATGACAGAATTGAGAATTTCAATTTACGGTAGATCGTATGACGAGTGGGATAAGTTAGCTGGATGGGTTGTCGATAATAAATTATTCAGTCATAATGTTAGATGGTTAATTCAAGTCCCCAGACTTTATGATTTGTATAAAAAGAATGGTAATGTGGGGAATTTTCAAGAAATCTTGGATAATTTATTCCGACCATTATATGAAGTTTCGATCAACCCCAAATCGCATCCTAAATTACATGTGTTTTTGGAAAGGGTGATTGGGTTTGATTCGGTTGATGATGAATCAAAGTCAGATAAGATTCTTACTAAGATTTTCCCACCAGCCGCCGAATGGCATTTCAAAGGGAATCCACCATATTCTTACTACTTGTATTATCTTTATGCTAACCTTGTTTCCTTGAACAAACTTAGAGCTAAGTTAAATTATAATACATTTTTGTTGAGACCACATTGTGGTGAAGCTGGTGATCCCGAACATTTGATCAGTGCTTTCTTGACATCGCATTCTATTTCGCATGGTATTTTGTTAAGAAAGATCCCATATATGCAATATTTGTTCTACTTAGACCAGATCGGTTTAGCAATGTCACCACTTTCAAATAATGCATTATTCTTAACCTATGATAAGAATCCATTCTTCAATTTCTTTCAAAAGGGTTTGAATGTTTCGTTATCCACTGACGATCCATTACAATTCTCCTATACTAAAGAACCATTGATTGAAGAGTACTCGGTTGCTGCCCAGATCTATAAATTGTCTAGTGTCGATATGTGTGAATTGGCATATAATTCAGTTAAGCAATCGGGATGGGAAGCTCAAATCAAAGCCCATTGGTTAGGTAAAAAGTTTATGCTTGGTGGAATTGCTGGTAATGATATTGAAAAAACCAATATTCCATTGATTAGAGCCAGTTATAGAGAAGAAAGCTTGAAGAATGAATTGGATTTGGTTAAATACTACACCAGTTTAAGAAAACCATCTACATAATAAATATATAGTAAAGTATAGAAAATAATGAAATGCCGCCTTATATTATTTTACCCTGCCCATTAATACAGACTAAGGAGACTATATATGTATTATAATTCTCTAGAAAGTATGAAATTAGTTTTCAATCTTCAATCTATTACTTTTTCTAGATGATTACAGAACTCACCAAGACTACCAATGAATCTATTTCAAGAGATCCTTTTCTTGATTCATATGGTATTGCCCAAAAGTTACATAGTATTATTTTATATTTTATAGAATATATTTTTACCAGTAGAGCGGTTGAAAAAAATATGCGATTACAGGGACCAAGTGCAAACTGGGCCATGTAAACGGATAAACTTCTTGGAAATATGTATTTCATTATTCATATCTTCTGCAACCAATATGACAACAACTGAAATATTCAAATTGAAGGGGGGTAAGACCGAGGAAGTTCAATTGAAGGCTGTAATGACCATAGCTGGATCTGATAGTTCAGGAGGAGCTGGGATAGAAGCTGACTTGAAGACGTTCACTGCTCATGGTGTTTACGGCTTAACCTGCATTACTGCATTAACTGCACAGAATACACAGGGTGTTGTTGCCATTGAAAATACTCCCAAAGAACATTTACGGAATATTTTGAAATTGAATGTTGAAGATTTTGTCTATGGGTATGGTGACGATGTGCCCTTGAAGGTGGTTAAAACTGGAATGTTGACTAAAGAAGTCATTGAAATTCTTCCTGAATTTGTCACTGTTTTTCAAAAATATAATGTCAAAATGGTTGTTGATCCAGTGATGATTAGTACCAGTGGTGCTAGCCTTTTTGATGAAGAAGGAATGAACAGTTGTTTGGAAACAATTATCAAAAATGCTAACTTGTTGACTCCTAATTTCCCAGAAGCTTGCACCCTTTATAAACTCGCTACTAAATCGGAAGTTGATGAAATTAAAAACTTGGAAGACTTGAAGGAGTTTGTGGTAAAATTGCAACAAGTATTGGGATGCGAGAATATCTTAGTTAAAGGTGGTCACATACCGTTCAATAAGCAATACGAAATTGTCGATTCTAAGGCATCAATTCTCATTGATATATTATATCAATCGAAAACAAATTCATTAACGTTATTTGAATCGGAGTTTATTGACTCCAAGAATACCCATGGGACTGGGTGTACATTAGCATCATCAATTGCATCTAATATCGCGTTAAATATCGAATTGGTTGATTCCGTAACTAAATCAATCGACTACATCCATCGAGCAATTCAAATCAGTTCATTGGGCCATGGCAATGGACCATTGAATCATATGGTTCCAATAAAACCCACTTCATTTTATCACTATCTTAAGTCACATCCTAAAGTCATTGCCAACTGGCAAGAGTATACTACCCATTCGTTCATTGAAAGACTAGCCACAAATCAATTACCTTTCAACCAATTCTTATACTTTTTGAAACAAGACTATTATTATTTAATTAATTATGCTGAGGTCCATCGTTTGGCTGCCGACAAGGCACCATCAGAGCATCAGAAGCAATTACAATATAAAATCATCGATGAGATTAATCATGAACTCGAAAACCATAAGAAAAAACTTAGTCAGGAGTACAACATTGATTATAACGATACAGACTTGGATTCACAGCTTAAACCCGGTAAGGCATGTCTAGCTTATTGTGATTACCTTTTAAAAATTGGCCAAGATGAAGATTTCATGGGAATCAAAGTGGCAGTTGCACCCTGTTTACATGGCTACAAAGAAGCAGGGGACTTTGGCCTCAACATTAGAAGCAAGTTTGATACTTCAGATTTAGGACAATTAACCAAACCCCAACATTCGGATATATACGATAGCTGGTTAAGTGATTATTCTTCTACGTGGTACAATGAAGCCCATAAAACTGGGATTGAAGCGTTACAAACATTGTTAGATTCAAAACCATTATCAGCTTCAAGACTTGAATACTTAACTACCATGTTTAATGATGTTTGTAGGTTAGAAATTGACTTTTGGAATGAAGTGTTGGCTATATAGCGTATCACGTGAGATTCTTTTATACAGGACATATTAATTGTAGGAACTTTGCCCACCACGAAATTAGGAATGAAATAGTGCTGTAGAATTGGTAGTAAAAGTATAGTTGCCAATGTATAACCCCTATCAACAACAGAATATGGGGTTCAATCCCCAGCAAACAGGTATTCCCGGCAACTATAATCAGCAGCAACAACAGCAGCAGCAACCACAAGGAATGCAGCAAGGTATGCAGAATTCCTATCAACAGCCATTGAACAATCAAGCTACTGGTTATTATCAGCAGCCTCAATTTCAACAACAGAGCTTGTATCCATCTCAACAGTTCCAGCCGCAGCAAGATACTCAGATTCAACCTCAGCAAACTGGTTACATCCAGACCCAACCAACTGGTTTCCAACAAGTTGGTGGGGGTCCAGTTTCCGTGGTTGAAAATGTGGATTTAAAGATTCCCGCTATTCGTTTATCTTTCATCACTGCTGAAGATCAAAAGAAATTCGAACATTTGTTTAGAACTGCAGTCCCTAAAGGTGAAACTACCATTACTGGGGAATCAGCTAGTAACATTTTATTACGCTCGGGGTTGCAACCAGTAACTTTGGCCGAAATCTGGTCGCTTTCTGACTTTAACAAGTCGGGGTCGTTGTTATTCCCTGAATTTGCTTTGGCTTTACATTTATGTAGTGTAGCTAAAAGAGGTGAACATCTTCCAGGTATCCTTCCTGAAAGATGGCTGAATGAAGTCAAGAGTTTTATTGATGCTATCTCTTTTGCTGTCCCCGAAGATCCTTCAAAAGTTCTTGCTAATACTCCTTTTGCTAATTTTGCCCCTCAAAAACCAGCGGAAAATGATTGGATTCAACCTCAATCCACGGGTTATAATCAACAATTTAACAATACTTTCCAACCTCAACAAACAGGTTATGGTTTGTCCAACCAGCTTACTGGTCAGACCCAGGCATATCCTAATACTACTTTTGGTGCACCCGCGTTATCGGCTCAGCGTACCGGCGGAGGTTCCTTGATCCCTTTGCAACCACAGCAGACAACAGGGTTAATTCCAGCTCAAAAAACTGGTCCATTGCAAGCGCAGTTAACTGGTTATGGTCAAAACCAACAATCGGCTGGTTTTCAGAATCAAATCCCAATGCAAAGAACTGGTGGTGCTGCTCCTTTACAACAACAATCCACTGGTTATCAAAATCAGATTCCAATGCAAAGAACTGGTGGGCCAGCTCCATTACAACAGCAATCCACTGGTTATCAGAACCAAATCCCCATGCAAAGAACTGGTGGTGCTGCTCCTTTGCAACAACAGTCAACTGGATATATGCCAAGTCAACAATCTGGAGGGGTTCAACCGCAAATCACAGGAGCATTACAACCTCAACCAACTGGTAGACCTGGTGAATGGGGGTTTGTTTCGATGCCTACAGGTGGAATTCCTGGTTTGAGCGCTATGCAAGAGCATTTCTTACCAAACGCATCCATGTCAAGTAACAATTTACAAAACGTCATGGGAGGTTCGCAGAGTTCTAATGTAACTGACAAAATCACCAAACAAGAAAAACTGATCTACGATGGAATTTTCAACGCTTGGGATACTTCTCGCAAAGGTTATATAGAAGGTGATGTTGCATTGAATATCTTTACCAAGTCTGGTTTGGGCAGACCAGATTTGGAATCAATCTGGAATTTGGCTGATACAAGCGATAGAGGTAAATTGAGTATCGATGAATTTGCAGTCGCCATGCATCTTGTTTATCGAAGATTAAATGGTTATGAACTTCCACTTAGATTACCAACTGAATTAATACCACCATCTCAAAAGCACTTACAAGATTCAATTGACACTTTGAAAGACTCCCTTAGAGCAGGGAAAGCAGCAAGCCAAAGTTCGAACCAACCTAAGCAAACCAAACAAGACGGTAGAAGATTTAAAAATGATGATGATAATTTTGGCTATCTGTCAAACTCGCGTCACAGGTCAAGAGACAATTCAGTGGCTTCCAATAGTGGAGCAGGCTCAAAGACAACGAATATGTCAGTTGCAGAATTGAAGAAGCTGATTCACGAGAAGAAAATATTGTTGGATGCCATCGATGCAGAGGACAATGATTTGTCAAATGAGAGTAAAAAGGCAGAAACGAAAATTAATGATGATATTGGTCTTTTGAAGGCAAAAATTATAGAAATTGAAAAGCAAATTATTCAGAAGTCAAACAATAATAATTCTATGGGAGATAAGAGACAATTATCAAAACAATTGAACGAATATACTCGTAGCAAGGTTCCATCTTTAATAAAGCAAATTCATGCCGTTAATCAGGATATTGCCAAACGGAAGACTGAATTATATAAATTGAAGCTTTTAAAGGAAAACCCAGATTGGACACCTGGTAATGCGGATAGCGATATTGTGGGAACTGGACCAAATGGCGAGGTAACAGAATCAGATAGACGTAAATTCAAATCTAAACAATTATTGAAACAACGTATGGAAGCGTTAACTGGGAAAGTATCAAGCTCTGGATCGAATAAGGATTTAGACCTGAAATTACGTCAGGAGGTTGAAAAGGCTAATAATGAAGGGAAAGCTCAATCAGAAATGATAAATGATATTGAATCTAGTATTAAAGAATTGGAAGAGGGGTGCGCGATCCACTTGAATGTTTCTGATAAAGAGGAAGTGAACTTCAATAAATGGGAAAAGGGCCAAGATGTGTCAGCATTAGTAGCTGCTTTTATCAGTGAATTGAATTCATTGGGTAATAACAATCGTTCAGAAACTGTCGCAACAGGGAATAACAATGCTCAAACTAATCCCGATCACAAACCAGCGCCTCAATCTAATCCATCAGGGTCTACGTCTGCCAGTCAAACCTACACTTCACCTGAAGAAAGATCAGCATATATCAAAGCGCAAGCCGAGAAGAGAATGAATGAAAGACTTGCAAAATTGGGTATCTCCAGGCACAAGACAGCTACTTCTGGCTTCAATTTTCAGCAAGATTCTGCATCTTCAAATGACCCTACCCAACCAGGTACTAAGTCGCAATCAGAGAAGAAGGAGACAGATGCTGCCAATTTAATACAAAGACCTGATAGCAAGCCAAGTCAAAAGGAAATAAAGGCAGCAGTTGTACCAGACCAACGTGAAACAGTTGAGCAAAAGCCAGCTATTCCGCAACAACATGTTGTCAATGATGAGGAAGAAGAAGAAGAAGAAGAAGATCCTGAATACGCTGCATTGTTAAAGCAGAAACAAGAAATGGAAGCGCGTAAGATCAAGAAGCAACAAGAAAGGGAAGAAAGATTAGCTAAATTGAAGAGAGAAATGGAGGCGTTGGAAAATAAAGATGATTCTAGTGATGACGAGAATGTCGATGATGCTCCGGTAGCTCAAGTAGCTCCCGTAGTTGTTCAAAGTAGCAAACCAAGAAGCGCCCCAGAAGTTGTCCCTTCGGCTCCAGAGAATAAAATTTCGTCATCTAAAGACAATGTTGAACCCATAGTTGAACGTCCAGAAGCCGTGTCTAATACAGCAGTTCCAGCAACCAAGAGCTATAATCCTTTTGCTAAACAAAGCAGTGAAAAACCACCTGGATCGCAAAATAGTTTCTTTAAGCCAACATCCACCAAGGAGACAGTAGATCCAGAAAAGGCGGCAGCTCAAAGAGCTTCACAACGAGGGTTATCCGCCGATGCCGGATGGAGTGATGAAGAAGAGAATTCAAGTGACGAGGACCTTCCAAGTCGACAAGGTGCATCTCATTTAGCAAGTCTTTTATTTGGTGGGATGCCACTGAATGCCATCAATTCATCAAATACTCCTACCCCAAAACAAGAAATGTCTGAATCAGATCTTTTAGCTGGCTTTGCCAACGATAATGCTCCTTCAAACCCACAGGACTTTCCTATAAATGAATCCGAAAGGGGTCTTCAAGATCAACCAGTTTTACAATTGAATGAAGCAGGTAGTGAAACTAATGCGAATTCGTATCACGACGATAATTATGACGATTCACTGAGTGATGACGAGTGGGCAACTCCACCTCCAGAAAGAAAAGATGGTAATGATGAATTGCATGAAGGTGAAATTCAGGATTATGCTTTTGAACCTTCCGCAAATCCACCTCCATTGCCAAATCAGCCACCCCCAATCCCACAAGATTTGCCTCCACCTTTAAATTTCAACTCGGGTTCAGCTCCTCCTCCGCCTCCTCCGCCTCCTCCACCTGCGAACGGATTTGGTGCACCAGCAGCTCCTCCACCTCCACCACCACCTCCTCCTCCTCCAGGGCAACAGAATTCATCTGCTCCGCCTGCTGTGGGTGCCCCAAATATCAATGCATTATTGGGACAAATCACAGGTGGTAAATCTTTAAAAAAAGTTGATAGAAGTGAACAAAGAATTGCAGATGGTGCAACTGTTGGTAAAGTATTATAGATTGATTGGATAAGTCTACACAGCATGTTTTCGTAGTATACAGTAACACAGTTTCCTAAATAAAATAAATACAATAAATACAATTTTGAAGTTTTCGTCATAAATAAATACAATTCTGAAGTTTTCTTACTCATTCAGCGTCTTTAGCAAACACATCCTCTTCATGATTAGGCTTTACGTGTATATTGGTACCTTTCACATCAATATAGACCGTTTCATTATCACGAATTTGGCCTTTGATCATAAGCATCGCTAATGGGTTCAATAACTGCTTCTGTATAACTCTGTTCAAAGGTCTTGCACCATAAACTGGGTCATAACCAAGGTCACATAATGCTGACTTGGCATCGTCGGTCAACACCAATACTATACGCCTATCAACGAGTCTATCTTGAATTTCTCTCAATCTTATATCCAATATATGCCTCAAGGATTCTTTAGATAATCTGTTGAAAATCAATACATCGTCCAAACGATTTAAGAATTCTGGGGGGTAGTATTGCCTTAATTGATCTGTAACTAAAGTTTTGGTTAAATCACTAATTGTACCATCTTCGTTCGTATCCTTATCCGCTAATAATATTTCTTGCCCAATATTTGAAGTCATAACAATTATAGTATTTTTAAAATCTACCTTTCTTCCGTGGGAATCAGTTAACGATCCTTCATCTAACACTTGCAATAGTAATTTGGAAATATCTGCATGAGCCTTCTCAAATTCATCAAATAGGATTACCGCATAGGGCTTTCTTCTCACTGCTTCCGTCAATTCACCACTTTCATCATAACCAACATAACCGGGCGGAGAACCAATTAATCTTGAGATGGAATGCTTCTCCTGGAATTCTGACATGTCAAAACGGATAACAGAATTCTTGTCATTGAACAAGAATTCGGCCAAGGCCTTTGTTAACTCAGTCTTACCAGTTCCCGTAGGTCCCAAAAACATAAATGACGCAATAGGACGGTTTTCATTCGTGAGACCAGCTCTTTGTAACCTGACAGCATCAGCAATAGCGTGAATAGCTTCATCTTGACCAATTACTTTCAGTTTCAAGATAACTTCAGTGTCTAAAAGTTTATCTTTTTCACCCTTCATCAAATTTGATACTGGGATACCAGTCATTTTGGAAATAACACTTGCTATATCATCGGACGTCACTGAATCGTGTAATAAGTTAATGTTTGATTGTTCTTTGTTTGTAATTTCTTTTACTTTTTCTTCTAAAGCTGGGATAGTGGAATATTGCAATTCAGATGCTTTACCATAATTTCCTTCTCTTCTAGATTCTTCTAAATCATATCTTGCTTGTTCTAATTCGCTTTTCGCATTTTTGATTTCATTAATTTCACTTCTTTCCAATTCCCATTGTTCAGTAAGAGTTTTCAATTCAGCTTCCTTATCATTTAAATCTTCTTCCAATTTATTTCTTCTGTCAACGGATAACGAATCTTCTTCTTTTCTTAACGATTCCAATTCAATCTGGATTGTCATAATATCACGATCTAATTGAGCGATTGCATCAGGCTTTGATTCATGTTGTAAACGTAAAGTTGAGCATGCTTCATCTACCAAATCAATTGCTTTATCTGGTAAGAACCTGTCGGTAATATATCTATTTGAATAAACAGCGGCTGAAACTAAAGCACTATCAGTTATACGAACCCCGTGATGAACTTCGTATTTTTCCTTTAACCCTCTTAAAATGGAAATTGTATCAGTCACCGAAGGTTCATTTACCATTACTGGGCAGAACCTTCTTGCTAATGCCGCATCTTTCTCGACATATTTCCGATATTCATCGATTGTGGTTGCACCACAAAGTGATAGTTTCCCTCTTGCCAAAGCTGGTTTTAATAAATTTGAAGCATCAATTGATCCTTCGGCTTTACCTAAACCCATTAACAAATGCAACTCATCAACAAAAAGGATCACTTTTCCTTCCTTTTCTTCGACCTCTTTCAAAATTTCTTTCAATTTACCTTCAAAATCACCTCGATATTTTGCTCCAGATATAATACCGGCTAAATCCAAAGTAATAATTTGTTTATGTTTCATCGATTCCGGAACTTCCTCTTTAAGTATTCTTTGAGCTAACCCTTCCATGATGGCAGTTTTACCAGTACCGGCATTACCGATCAACACAGGATTGTTCTTTGTTCTTCGGGATAGAATTTGAATAGTCCGTCTGATTTCTTCGTCTCTACCAATCACTGGATCTAATTTCCCTTCTTTTGCTAACTGGGTCAAGTCGGTACCATATTTTTCAAGCGCTGGTCGATTATCTTGTTCATCCTTATTCATCTGCATTTGTAAATGCCGTGGAATTGAGGAGTGTAACATACGTATCTGGTTTGATCCATTTCTCAATATAGTTGACAAATTAGTTCCCATAATCATTGGTTGTGGTGTCTTCAACATCACTGGGGTTAACCTAGTCACGTTGGACGATCTCACAGATCTTGCATTGCTAGCGATTCTTGTAGCAGTTCTATTGAGTATCCTTCCTTTCAACATGTTTCTCTCAACAAGAAAATCTTGTTTGCCAATCGGTCAAACGTTCTTTTTATACTTCAACCCCGGTAAAGTATATCACTACTTTGAAGCAACCAGAAAATTCTGGAACATTTAAATTGTATGCAGGTCGTCACCGCCCCCTTAAAAAAGCCCATTTATTTAAAATTAACTAAGAATAATGGGGTGATATAATACATAGATAGGCTGATAGACTAGTGCTTTCTATCGTTTCTGTAACATTCATTGCTTAAGATTTGGACGGAATCCTGGGAAATCTGGGGAACTTTCCTGAAAAATCTCGAGATTTTCCCCATTTTGCGATGTTCCTTCCCGAGACCGGTCTGGATCAGCATCATTGTCATCAAGATCATTATCGTCATTCCAATCATAATCTACATATTCTTCATCATAGCTGTGCGTGCTGCTTGGCAAACTATCGATTGGTTGACTGGGGTGGCTTGGAATAGGATGGTTGATTATATTCTCTTGTTGTGCTTCATCACCTAGTAATGAGTTTTGTCTAATGGCCGTACCAGAAGTAGTCCTGGAATTTTCCGTCAATTCTTTACTACAATTGCTTGATAAAGGAGCTTGTGTTTGAGATTGAGAATCTTCTGGATTTACTTCATCTTTCGTAACAACATGTTTCCCACTAAATAAGCTTTTCAAGTGGTAAAAAATATTGGCTCCACCTTCATATATAGTATAAGTCCTGGCTGGTTTCTTCGAGGAGTCAAAAGAAGCCGCATCATCGAAACTGATTCGTCTTCCTAGAACCCCCATTAATTCGTATCTCTTCTCCAGAACAGAAATATTGTAGATCCATTCCCATACTGTAGTCAACATGACGATATCAATATAATCTGGTAATAATGATAACCAAATGCGGGTTTGCCAGTCATCGCGATATAGAGTCAAGATCAAAATATTCAAAATGATGTGTAGTCCAATGATTAACCAATTAAATAATGCCAACGGTAGCAACCGTTTGGAATAACAGATTTTTCTTGGGTTCTTGGCCATGGTAGTATAATATAACAAGCTGGCGGCGAAGCCGCTAACAAACACTAGCATTAAACTGACACAGGCCATTTTCCAAGACTCAGAAACGCGGGAAATGGCGAGAAAGGTATGCTGGTTGTCGTAAAGAACCTCGTATATGATGTGCAATACAGTCAATACTATAATAAATACTGACCCTGTAGCCAAGACATACCATTTCCATTTGGTTTTCGACATATGCATAATGATTTGCAACCACGCCAAAAGCGTACAAAACTGGGATATTGTCGAAGTGATTCGAACTTCATTATTATAGAATATAGCTGTTTGAATACCAACTAGATCCAATTCATCGGCATAGTACTGTTTCTCAGAAATTTGGGTCAATTTCGTCATTAATATAGTCACCACTACGGAGTAAACTATTGTCGCTAGCTGGGCTAATTTGGGTTTTCGTTTATGTTTGGGAGAAACATACAATAACAAGGTCAACATCCAGCTAGATATAAATGTCCCACTCACTGTAAATAACAAAGCCACAAACGTATCTCCATTCCCCAGCTGATTGAATGGAGACGACACCGATTCTGCCACCAACTGTGATGTCAGATCAATATCTAACGGAGTAAAGTAATCCTCCAACAGCTGCACCGAACAGTTAGTTATAAAATAGGCTGGTAAAAACGAGGATAAGTTACCAAACCACGATTCGTTGTTAAAATCTCGAAACTGGATCGTACCTGATGTTAAAGCATACACTGAACAGTTGATCGGTAGGTCCTGTCCCATCACCTGAAGTCCTTGGTGTATCATAGAAGATTCCACCATTATATCATGTTAAAACTGCTATAAACTCACCTTGTGGTCCTTATAATTTTTGGCTGCAGAAATAATTGACACTTTTATCTCTATCCTGTATATGCGCTTCCTGTATATAATCCACGTGATTTTGTGATTTTCACATCTTGATCGGCTTTCAAACATTGATTTCATCAAACTTTGCTTCATTATGTCTACACCAGGGTATCTGCTGGAGGCGGTGGCCACTAGCAATGGAGATAGTGGGAATACTGGTTTAGAAACACAGTTTGAAGGGATGAATATGCAAAATGCGGTTAAACCGAAGAAAAAGAGAGCGGCACGAGCTTTTCATAGCGATTTTTCACATACCGAGGTGAATGGTAATCCTGTTATTCCACCACAGACGCCGGCTTTGAACAATGGCTCGCCTTATACGCAACAGCAAGGACATTTTTCACCAGTGGTACCACACGGCCAACAGTTTCTGTCGCCGTATCCGGGACAAAATGAATTTGGACAATCGCATGTCCCCCAGAATGATGTTCCAATTGCTAGTACTTCCCAATTCGTTATGGACTATCCTGTTCCCCATGACATGACCCATACCAATGAAGTCGACGATCATTTATCTGTATCCGAATTCAGATACCAAAATCAACAAGAGTATATGACCCCAAACCCAGAAGATGGTCAATTTAATTCGTTTTATACTTTTAATAATGTTATACCACCCGACTCAGGTACTCAGTTCCATGCTGTTGATCAAGGTACTGCTTCATCAAAATTTATGAGATCTACATTGTATCAGGTGCCTGAATCGGAACAATTACGGGCGGCGACAAAATTACCGGTATCAGTGACGATACGACCATTTGCACCCTTATTGTCGACTGAAGAACCAGTTCCAGTGGTCGACATGAGACGACACGAATTTCCTTCTGAAGATGCCCTTGATAACGGTCCTATCAGATGTCGTCGTTGCCGAGCCTATATTAATCCATCTATGCAATTCAACAACCTCGGCAAATTCGTTTGTAATATTTGTCAATTTGCTAATAATTTCATCCCTAATGATTATACTGCCATGTTGGATAATCATGGCCAAAGAATTGATAAATTTATACGACCAGAATTACATAAAGGGGTCTACGATTTGATTGTTCCTAAGGAATATAACTTTGGCGGCGAGAATTGTCCAGCTAAACCAATTAATCACGTCTTTTTAATTGATATCAGTGAACAAAGTATAAAACAAAATTTAACGGATGTTGTTACCGATGCAATTAGAAAAGCGTTGTTTGACAATGGTGATGAAGGTCCCCAATCACAAATGAAAGTGTCGATTATTGCTTTTGATAAGCGTATTCATTTCTATAATCTTTCATCCAAGTTGGAAACCACCCAAATTTCGATTTGTTCAGATTTAGATGATCCATTTGTCCCATTTGTTGATGGATTATTTGTCAATGCTGATGAAAGTAGATACACTATTGAAGAAGCGTTAAACAATTTGGAATCATTGACTTCGACCGATTATATTGCCGATTCTGAATCTGCGTTTGCTGCTGCTTGTAGGACGGCAATGTTGTGCTTGGAATCTGTTGGCGGTGGTAAAATAACCGCTATATTGGCAGGCTTACCTTCTTGGGGACCAGGTAGATTACAGTTCAAAGATAATAAAGCTGTGGGGCGTGCTTTGAATGCAGAAGCTGAAAAGAAACTATTTCTTGCCGATAATGAATATTATAAGATCTTAGCCAAAGACTTCATTGAGAAAGGTGTCGGAATTGATGTTCTTGTGGTCTCTCATACTTCGGTTGATTTATCTAATATCGCATGGTTATCCTCAGTAACTGGTGGGACGGTAACTAGACTTCCAAACTTCAACCCAGAACGAGATGGAAGATCTTTGACAGCGCGTATCGTAAACTCAATTCAAAAGATGAAGGGTTACCAAGGGCAATTAAAACTTCGATCTTCAAATGGTTTGCAAGTTTCCCAATATTATGGAACATATGTCCCACACGGTGACAATATTACAGGTGTGGTTAACATAGATCCTGTGATACCAATTCTTGATGAAGACCTTACCATCACCGCCTTGCTAGAATACGACGGGAAATTGAGCACCAAATTGGATTGTCATTTTCAGGCGGCGTTACTTTATACAGACACAGAAGGTGTGAGAAAAGTGAGAGTTATCAATTTAGTTTTAGCTGTTTCTGAGAGGTTAGCGGATGTATTTCATTTTGCTGACGAAAATGCTATCGTGACAACAGTCGTTAGGGATTGTTTAACTTTTGTGGGAAAACAGACATTAATAGAATTAAGGGAATCTTTGAATGAGAAGCTTGTACAAATTTTCACTCAATATAGAGCAATGAGTGAATTTGGACATAATAGCAATAGAACATTAACTAATAAATTGTTGTTCCCAGAGTCGCTAAAACATTTACCGCAGTTCTTCTTGGCTTTTCTCAAGTCAAAATCAATTAGAAATTCGAGCTTAACAGCAGATGAAAGATTAGAGGATATATATCAAATGCTTACTATGCCTGTTGAAAGACTTACATATCATTTATATCCTGCATTGGTAGAATTGCATAGTTTAAGTGAAGTTGACGGTTTATATGAAGAAACGCATGGTTTTTTGAATGTCCCAAGATATACCGAATTGTCTATTGAGAATTTTGCCCAAAGTATTTACATTCTTTGTGACGGTGTCAGGGTTTATCTTTGGGTTGATCCAAATACTAACATTTTGCTATTAAGAGATTTGTTTGGAGAAAATGTCCTGTCGATAGATGACATTAACTTATTTGCAGATGAATTACCTGAACTTGATACAGAAATTTCCGTACAAGTCCGTAACATTGTCAAATACTTCCAAAGTACAATAGTAAGGTGCCCAACTTTAGGGTCAGCCGGAATACAGATTGTCAAACCAGGATCTTTCCTTGAAACTGAATTCAAAAATAAGTTAGCATTAGATAGCTTGGCTGGTGCGACGCAAGCTAGTAGCGGACCTCGCTATTCTGAATACTTATCTAATTTGCACAAAGCTGTGAGTGTAAAATTAGACAGTGACAAATCTTCAAACAAAGTCAGACAATCAGTTAATTCGGTGGAACAACATAACGATACTTTCGTCCAACGATTCATGCATTTTTGATTTTAGGAGTTTATAGAAGCATAATTGCATAGTTAACTATTTAAAATATTGTAATGAATCTTGTAGAATCTCGCGAGTTTCGGCGTCTTTGGTTACCGAAAGGACATGTTTAATGGAACCTAGTAAACTCTTATCGTTTAGTTTAGAGATTTCCTTTGCATTCAAAGCGAAATACACCAAATTGGATAAAACGTATGATATCCTTAAAACCAATTGGTTATTATCGTATTGATTTTTGAAAATGGTAGTGAGCTTTTCCAACATGTTGGGTCTAACTGAATCTAAACTTAATATTACCTGACATATCATTGATTGGGATGTTGCATTTGCTAGTAAACCCCCTAAAACGATTTGTAATTCTTCCGATTGACTGTCAAGTAATTTTATCAATAAATCTAACCGTTTACCATTCTTTTTGGTTTCAGGTGATCCATCAACATTGAAAAATTTGACCAACAATGTTGGTTCACTAATTAAATTTGAAATTAATTCCCAGGATGCAATTTGGATTTGTGGATGATCAGAGTCTAGTATGAAGTTGTCTAAATAATTATCAAAGGTCTTCGATATAATAAACTTTTTCAATTCGGAATTATTTGATGACGATATGTTTGTTAACGCCAACAAACTTTCAAATTTATCCACCATGGTAACTTTTTCTGCCTGGCTTATTTGTGAGCCGGTGTAGTTGGAAATGTTGGGTCCTAACAATTCGATTAAAAATGGAATAGTGGATCGTACGTCAAAATTATTGAAGGCGAGCTCGGGACTGACTGAATAAAGTATTTTAGCTAATGCTCTAATACCTGAGAGTCGTTCGTCATCTTCCACTTTCAACGGTCTTGTCTCGCCTGTTTGCTTGACCACTTGACTATTCTTGATAAGGTAATTCATAATCAACTTCAATGCCCCTTGACGAACCAATTCGATCTTTACCGCTTTATCGTTATTCATCGAGATCAGGTAAACGATGCTGATAACCAAATCCATCAAGTTATTTGTTGAAGCTTCCTGGACCTTCATTTTGGAAATAACTGATATTATCTTACGGTCAAATAACAATGACTTGCTGAATAATAAGATATCAGTCTGTGATTCTTGCTGGTTATTGTTCGGCTTAGGAGTTGATACATTTTTCAAATAATTGACCGTTTTCTTATCTTGTGAATCATTGGGATCTTTTAGTTTACATGTATTATTGAAAATAACCAAAAGTCCATATTTTAGTGGTGAAGATGCATCATTGGTTAAAACCGTCATGAAGGTGTCCAACACTGATTCGTTGGTTCGTATTAGATTTTTCACATCATTATTTAAAGATAAGTACGCCAAACCTTCAATTGCATTCTCCAATAATACTTGATCATCACCTGTCTTGTATCGAGCGATATACTCAAGCAAATTTTTCGTCAAGGTATCTTTGGAAATATCTTGTTGAGTTTTAAGAAAATTCCATAATTTTATGATAATTAAATTGGCCATTACTTTGATTTCCTCGTCATCTACCTTAGTTGCAAGTAGCATGATTTGGAAATAATTAGTATAATTGAATTCTCGACATTGATTATTAATACATGAAGCAGAAAACAATTTCAAAGTTTCAATCACCAATTGACGATATAATGTAATATCTTGTGAAGACTTTATTTTGGCAATTTGATGTTGTATATGTCTCTTGGAGCTTTCAAGATAGATTGGAGCTATAGCTTCTGGAATCAAGGGGAAGAACACCTCGAGAATCTTGATATAATTTAAATACTGGTCTATCGAAAGATCCTCGCCTTCAATATTGAAATTCGTGTCCAAATACTCCGAAACTACTTCAGTGGTTAAACTTCTATCATATTTCAACAAACTAATGGCAATTAGTATAATCAAAGGTTGTACCTCATTATCAGTGGTAGGATTCAATAGAGATAACATCACATTCAAATGCTGGATATTGTATTGGTCAAACGTAGATATAACGTTCAAGTAAACCCGTAAGTAATACTTGATATTATTCTCCTTCGATCCTAGTTTAATCTCATTCTTAAGCACATCTAATACATGTTGTTTCATTTTTGAATCAACGTTACTTGCTTGTAATATATTAATTAAAATGGCCCCATTTGTATCCCCTAGTATTCTCAACTGGTTTATAGTTAACTCTACCTCATCTATCATACATTCATACAATATATTTGCATTTTTTGGATGTTGCAGCAATTTGATCAACCGATTTAATCCATCACTTTCCTTTAGTTTTTCAACATTTTTGAACAATTGGTTCATGCATTGTTTAGCTTCATCGTCCTCCTTCAAGTCTAACTGATTAAGCCTCGTAGTTATACCATCTGAACCCATTTGAAAGAAAAGCAGCAAAATCAAAATTGCCACACTGAAAAGTTCCCTCGCAGACAAATAAAGATTGTAATCAAAAAAACTTTGACTAGTTAAACAAACAAACAAATATCGTCATGGACACATCCACGGTGCTAGAGAAATACACACAAGACTTGTCCAACCTTCCTTTGGAGGTGAAGCATCTTTTGGATGAAATAAAAAGTAAGGATTTGCAGCTAATGGAGGCTAGAAAACGATATCAAGCTAAAGATAATCAAATACATAAGTTCATTAAAAGTAATGGAACGCTCACGAAGCATCCCAAGGAACAGCAGTTTGCTGTGAAAATAGAAGAGGAAATGCAGGTGGTAAAAAGTATCCAACGAGAGAAGATTATGTTGGCCAATACAGCTTTATTTTTGATTTCAAGACACTTGTTTAATTTCGAGACCGACATTGCCAGATTGGAGCGAGACGAGCTCTTGCCGAAGGTTGAGTTGGATACGGAGAAATATGATTCTGGTAGTATGTTTGGTTTAAATGATAGCTTTAGTGAAAGTGCAACACCAAGAAACGGAACTGCTACCCCTGACAATGGATATAGTGGTATAAGTAGTAGCAGAAGAGTGCAAAGAAGGAAACAAAATATGATGAAGAATGGGTCCATGCAACCGAAGGTTAAACGATTGAAATCAGAAGAGTTAGACGATGGTCATTTTAAAAGCTCGAGTCTTGTGCCTACAGGTTCGTTGGCATTTGATGCTGAACTACAGGATGTGGGCTTCGATGGACCTATGCAAGGTGAAGATGCCGATAATAATTTATACTGTTTCTGTCAACGAGTGTCGTTTGGCGAGATGATTGGTTGTGATAATGATGATTGTAAACATGAGTGGTTCCATTGGAGCTGTGTGGGGATTACCAGTCCGCCAAAGGATAATGAGGTGTGGTATTGTCCTGATTGTGCTCCTAAAATGGAGAAACGGAAGAAGAAGAGGAAGTTATAAGCACTGCGAGCGTAACGAGGAGTGCGATGCCAACGCGGTGAGCATAGCGAGTAAAGTGGATGCAAGCACTGTAATATGCTAACAAACTCAGATTCAAACATACTGAAAAGCACACATACTGAGACGCAAAGAAGCTGAGATGCGATCACAGTGAAACGACTGAGCACAGATAAGATTAAAAATATGGTGCCAATAACCAAGTTATTTGGTTGATTGATAACTTTCTAATGTTTTAATGTCCTATTTTGTATTATAGCAACGACAAATAGTCTTGGTTAGTCAAGACCTTATTCGAATTATTTCTTGTGGCTTATATATATTTGTATAAATACTATAATGATTACGATTCTAATTAACCAAACATTTATTGTTTTTTGTTTTTTTCAGTTCGACTTTGTGTGAAATTAGTAACCCTGTAGATAAATATTCAAGATTGATTAATGCATATGATGTGTAATACTGGGCACCTTGGTTTTTATTGGAAGCCCTGATATAGGAAGCATTAAAAAGCCCCCACATTCACATAACTAAATTATATTGAGCAGTATTTTTAGCTCTACATATGTGTGGAAGATTCCTGTTGATTCCTTTGAATCGATGTATGTATTATATGCCCCACTAATTTACGTCTCTATACCACTTACATCTTGTAATCACTAATACATCATCCTAATGTATTTGGTATTTTATTGTGCGCGTAGGAGATAGAGTTGAGACGTGATAAATATGAGGAAAGAGGGAGATTAGGTCTACTTTTGTAAGTCAATTCGATTTACCAATGCAATATGTATCAATTTATATCATAGTTAGTCTGTGTTTATTACATGATCAACCCTGTACCAACTCTTCCACCCTTTGTCCTCGTGTTTACCTTTTCTAATTTTGTTTTGGTTAGAGCGTGATTTCTTTTGATCTGGTGCAGTATACAGGATAGGGAAGGTAATATTTTCATGAAACGATTTAAGCCCAATCTTGTTATTTATAGCAAAGATCGAGAGGTTGATTGAAACTATACCAGTTTAATAGATTGGAAGCTAAGCTTATTTGCTACTATCGTTAATTGCACTTTTAGTTCGTTTTTTATACCCCTAATTTATTTACCTAATGAGAGTTCAATCTGTTTTATTGTTGGCATTTCCTCTAATAGGAGTGTTGGCTGTGCCTGTTCCTGCTGATGATGTTGCTACTCCTGCTGCCGCCGCTGCTGTAACCACTGATAATACTGCTGCTGCTGCTGCCGCTACTACTCCGGCTGCAGCAACTACTCCTGCCGCTGGTGTTACTACCACTGGTGCTACAACTGCTGCTGCTGACGATGATGATGATGATGCGACAACTCCTGTTGCCGCTGCTGTAACCACTGGTACTACTGCTGCCGCTGCTGCTACAACTGGTGCTACAACCGGTGCTACAACCGGTACTACTCGTGCTACAACTGGTGCTACAACTGGTACTACTCGTGCTACTACTGGTGCTACAACTGGTGCTACTACTGGTGCTACAACTGGTGCTACAACTGGTACTACAACTGGTACTACTGCTGCCGGTGCTGCTGCAACCACTCCAGCTGCTGGTGTCACTACTGGTGTAACTACTGGTGTTACTACTCCAGCTGCTGGTGCTACTACTGGTGTAACTACTCCTGTTGCGGGTGTTGATACTGCTGTTACCACCCCTGTTGCGGGTGTTGATACTGCTGCCACTACTCCTGCTGCTGGGGCTGACACCGCTGCTACTGGTGCTGCTACTGGCGCAACCGCTGTTGCTGTTGCATCTGGGTCTGCAGTAAATGCTGCCTCAGTGGACACTGCTGTTTACAATACAAACCCAGCAGGTGGATTGGTTGACGATCCAACTACAGAATCCTTGACATTTGTCACCTCTAGAGTCCAATATACCACTAGTGGTGCATCTACTGCAACTGCAAATGCTGCTGCGCAAGAAACTGCATCTGGAAACAATGGTAACAATATTAATGTCAACTACAGATTGTTCGGCGTATCCTTATTAGCGTTGGGTTTAGGTATGGTATCGGTTTAGTTCTAGTTTTATAATTGTATAGAGTTTATAAATATTTTGAATAGATTTGATTTTGTTATACTACAGAAATTTTTCAATGAGTGCGCTTGAAAATGATTTATCAATCTTTGCCCTATAACAACCAAAATGTTTTCCAGGTGTATAAATCCTAGTATAGGATGTTATAGACTGCGAAGCGCACTATATCTAACTAGAGTCGGTTTAAGAGGTTTGTCCACCCAGCCAAATCCATTTTTGTATACTAATGATTACAAAGAATTGAATAAATTGGTCAAACAGACGTTTAACAATACTGAACATTATAGTAATGATCTTATAACTAATGCTTTACGAGCTTGTAACGATATTCAACGCTCGAGCTACACTATATATGATAATGAAAAGAATTCAAAGCCATCTCGAGAAGTCAGAGACATTGTTGATATTATATTCAACCAGGAAGCGGTTCAATTTGATGAACCTTTATTGAAGTCCTTATTCTTATTAAACTTGCCATCTCCAATAACAATCCATTTAATTGAAATCTATAACCAAAAAAATCCTGACAAAATAATACCTAAAGAAACGGCATTAATAGCGTTGAGAACGTCCATTTGGGATGGTGATTTCCAAAATTCTATCAAAATCACTGATTTGACTGTCGGCAGTCCTAGTTACATTGCCAGACAAAATGAAATATTGAAATCAGGCGCAATCAGATTGCTTGGTACTTCATTATTTATCACATTCTTTTCAAAATACGGGATTCAGCAAATCATTGATATGGGTTTGGTTTCGCCAGGCTGGAAACATTTGAGTTCAATAAACTCCATGATCTTAACCTATCTTATTAACTCGAGTTTCTTTATCACGATTGTGAAATTTGGTCGACAATTAATCTCGGCCGGTGGTGATTACTTGACTTGGCAAAAGGGGACTTTCTATACCCATTGGTTTAGATACGCCGATGTGATGATGTTCTCTGCTAAAATTGTTGAAGCCGACAGACAATTAAACTTGGGAGAATCAAATCCCGATTTGATGCACGAATTGTGTAGAACCCAAGATGAATCTGTACATCAACCCCATACTTTACAACCAGGTTTCACTCGTGATGGTGGTAGAGTCAGATTGTTAGAAGCGAAAGACAACTTGGAGGATTTGAAATTACAAGCCTACTGGATGGGAGGTGGTGATGGCTTTGAATGGGTCGAACCAGATCAAGATCCCGCCGACTTGATTTGGTATAACCATTTAGCCCAGTTCAATAAAGCAGCATTGGATAATAAAAACGTCAAGAGTTTGAAATGGGCTGATGAATTAATTAACAAGGACGAACAAGAAGTTAATAAAGACGAACCACAAGTTAATTAGGACGAACAATAAATAATATCATGTACATAGAAATATAATAAAAATTAGCAAACAACCCCATAATTCAATATAAGACCGATCCTAAAATGGGATCTTACATGGGATGTCACCCAATGGTCAATTTTATCTGGATAACTGTACACGATATACCGGTACTAGTATCTATGGGTCATTGACATGACCCTTCATCATAATAATAATAAATATATTTAGCAACTATGTACGATAACTATGCATAAATATAAATATGAATATGCAAACATCATCCTGTTTTCTCAGCCAACTTCTCCTTCAAATCATTGATTTCAATATGGTTTTCGAAATTCAGGACGAAAATGGGAATCATCCTCATGTCAGAATAAGATTCTGGGATCAACTCGTCCCAGGGATCAAACGCTGTCCATGCCACTTCAAACTCGTCGTCTGATTCTATCGATGCACCTGCCAATTGGATTTCCGGTTTGCCATACTCGGGGTTGGGGTTAGTCTTGGCAATGCGGGCAAGTATATTAGATTCAGAGACATCAGCTAACTCGTTTTCTAATAATTCCTTATATCGAGTTTTATTCGATTCATGAAGTTTCTTATAGATTTCGATATACTTGGCCTTTCTATTCAATTGGGATAATATCGATGGTTTGACATTTAGTTGATTTTTGCCTTCAATCTTTTCACTGACCATTTTCAAATTATCAATGACTTTATCTGACCATGTGTTTGTGTCTATTGGATTATAATATTTGTATGCCCCAAACCAAGAAGATACTTTGATGCCGTTTTTCTGGGCCAATCTTCGATAGTGTTTTGCCTCTTCATACCAGGGATCATACGAAAGTGTGAACCTTCCCAACTCCAATCCGGCACCTGTTATTAGCATGGTTCCTAAAACCGTAGGTACTGCTGCCTCAAACCAGGTACCTCTCTTATTAGGTATCATTGAATTGGGTGTTTGAATTGGTCTAATCACTCTCCTAGCTTTCCTGAAACACCAAAGTCCTAGAGCCAACTGTAGGCCTGTGACTCCGTATAATGCAGGTAAATTGTCAGCTGCTGGTGTGAAAGGACCAGTGAATAATCCTAGACTGGGATTATTGGGTATTTTAATAATGATTATATCTGAATCTGATGAAGAATTTGAGGAAGTTGATCCTGTATTCGATGTGGGTTTGCTTTTATCGTCGTCTCCCCTCGGAGGTGGGATGTATACTCCCATATTGTTAGTTCTCTGCTTGCTTAGTTTAAACTGACTTAATCGGTTAAGGAAATCTCTAGAAATCTTAAACCCTATGACAAATGGTAGTGCACATTGAGAAAACTGTTAAATGAAGAAACCGTTTACAAGATCAATTTTTAGGAGTTTTACTTACCAAAGGGATGAGAATACAATTGTAACAATGTTGAACAACTTAGCTGGCGAAATTTGAGAGGAAATGCTTATATATTGAAATTTTTACTTTGGCTCCAAATTTATTGGAATACAAGATCAACCTCACTTACAGATTGTAATGAACAACTTATATTGAACATAAATATGCATAATTATAGAATTTATTGAATGAGTTTCATTCAATTGAAATAGTAAATGACTTCGTTAGGAAATAAATAATCTATAACAAAAAGTCATCGTAGGAAAACTTTTATAAATTTTTAGATATTTTGGTTTATAATATTGGTTTATTTTTCGTTAGTCATTTAATGTTCTTCAGTATATAATTCTTCTTTCAAATCAATACCTAATTCCTTTCTAATGTCTTTTAATTCTTCTAAGTAAGCTTCGTATTGACCCTTGTTTTCGACTTTATGTTTTAAAGCTTCGAAAGTTCTAACGGCAGTTGGGTAGTCATTTACTCTTCTACAGGCTTGTAAAGCTTTTTCAATGACGGCTGGGGCTGGAACCAAATCGTAAGAGAAACAATTGTTTAAGATTCTTTGAACTTCAAATAAATCGTAAGCCTCTTCAAACTCTTTTTCGTATCTAGAATGTTAGTAAAGAAAAGAGAGGGTGGGAATGGAATAATGGAAAGAGTGGTATATTAGATGGATTTGATGGAGGATCATTGTCGGGGTATTTTGAAATCATTGGAAAACTCAGATGCATTGACCATATCTCTTGGGTACACATTCAATGTAAATGACACTGCCAACACTGCCAATATTCATCTTGATATATTATTCCAGTAAACTCCACTCGAAACTGGAAATTCCACGATTTATCGGGATCCACGATGCCTTCGTTTTGTCAACACACTATCGCCGGGGTTTGAAAATCTCAACCACAAATGGCTGACAATGGAACATGGGTTACTCTTATGGTGTAATTTCATCAATGAGTGATCATCGAGAACAGATAGATGAGATACAATCATCAAAACAATCTTACCTCCCCAAACAACAATGAGCTTAATTACCAATTCAACATCCCCCGATTCCAATTCTGCTGTTCCAATTGAAATAGACAGATATTTAATTGTCTTGCAATTTCAATTGCAATATAATCCACTACTTCCCGGCAAATTAATAAAATCTTTTGCTTACCCATCGATAATCAAATTTTTTAATCCTCCATATCTACTATAAATCCCTTTACTAATATCCAAGTAATCCACTATATCTATTTTCCAAAATTCAATCTATTTCCATTAATGGTTTTTCCAAAGTATACATACCTAGCAGTGAATTCTTCGAAAGTTTCTTCTTTATGGTCAGAATACTGTCTAATTGGGGTGAATTTGAAAGTCTTAGTCATAGGAGCGGCCATTCTAGGAATGGCGACTCTAGATCTAGCAGCAGTACGGAATAAAGATAACATGATGATAGTTGAAAGAAATGTTGAAAGAATTGGTGATTTTTTTTTCTTTCAATCTCACTGGGTAATTGTTGATGGAATATTTTTTTTACTAGTTTTGTAAAGAAAAAGTATTAAAAAGGGGGATTAATTATAATATATAATGGTATATAAAAGATACTACTATAATTCCTACTAATTCCTACTATTATAACATGTTTAATTCTACTTCTTATTACTGGTACTATTTGATCCAATGAGGTTGTAGTAAATTGAAAGACTGAGGGAAGGAAAAAAAAAAATGAGCAGAGTCACGTGACAATGGGAAGATTTTTATAAAAAGACATGATATGATCAAAAGAAGAAGGTGGTAATGGGTGGAAGATTAGTGTTTGTAGAATTAGTATTCTATTCTATTTATATTTGTAAAAAGGTGAATTAAAATGGTAGAAAAAATTAAGAATAATAGTAACTGGGCTTTTACAGCCACTAAACAAAAATTGAGCCTGAGATAATGTCGTTTGAGTAATGTCGTTTACAAGTAATAAACCACAGACACCCATCACTTGTAAAATTGCAAGTTCATACTTGTGAAGTGGGTGATAAATAGTTAGTACGATTTGTTTTGATTGATTACTCATCCACTAATTGAGTTTGATAATTACCTAACAAGAGTACCAATAAAAAAGATTTTAATAAATGTCGTACGACATTATGAAGTGACTTTTGGTGAAAATTAATCATCAACAAATAAATCAAAACATCCTGCTTTGTCATCCATTACAAAGACCATGCAATCCAATTACCCCCATTTCGAAACTACCACAACTCTGGATGAAAAGTTTGATCCGTCCTTTTCAAGACATCCCGATGAGAACCAAGTGGAATTTGATGAAAACTCAGCAAATGATGAAATCAGAAACGCTGCCGTAGCCGCAGCTCGCTTGGGTGAGGTACAACAACAACAAGTTCAAGCGCAAGCGCAGCAACAACAGCAAGTGCAACAAGTTCAACAAGCGCAACAACAACAAGCTCAACAACAGCAACAACAACAAGTACAACAACAGCAGCAGCAACACCTTCTGCACCAACATCAATTACAACATACCTACCAATTACAACCGCCAGTATCTCCTGAAGATAAAGATGGCGACAGACCTTTCCATAGACCGGTTTCTACAACCAAAAGAGCTAAACAAAATAGAAATGCCCAAAGAGCTTTTAGACAAAGGAAGGAGAAATATATAAAAGAATTGGAAGCGAAAGCTACTGAAACTGATCATTTGAAGCAGACAATTGAGGAGTTGAGAGCGGAAAATTTACAGTTAAGAGATTATACTTTGGCTTTACAGTCGAGAGTTATTGAATTGAGTCCACCAAATCAGATGGCTCCGCAAGGGGATGGCGTACCACCTCCCCCAGCTGCGATTTTCAAGAGGGATTAAAATCGACCGAAGGTCGATATTCATAATTGGCTGAAGGTCAATTATAATTTTATTGAAGTTGGTGATTTATAATTGGCTTTTCGGTCAATTATAATTTTACATTGAAAGTTGTGATTTATTTGATTTATCAATCGAATATGTTCACTCTGATTATGACTGAAAATTAAATGGAAAATAAAAGTGGAAAAAGAGTTGTGGGAATTAGCAGGATCATTGCTGATCAGTATCCTGAATATAGAAGGACAGTCAAGTTTTTCTTTAGTTATAATGTTTGTAGTAATAAAGATAATGTATTATTAATTGTTGAATGGTATTTATTGTGGTTTGATGTATTTAGTCTGTCGATAAGTTAATAAAACTTACTCAATACTAACTTGAAGATACAATTTGGTTGCAAAACAAGACACCAGCAAGATTTACGAAACCACCAGTTGACTTAACTCCAGTATAAATCCCATTTATCTTTTACAATGATTTCGCAACTTTTTACAGTAGCAGACTTCGATTTAAACTTCATAACTAGATTTGCTAGTAAGCTTCAAGGCTAACAAATGGGCTAACAGAAGAATGTACGTTTTTACTTTAATGGAGTGAAAAACTGGTTGCAATGTTAAATCAGTATGTTATCATATTTCATATCATTTAATAGCGTAATTTTTTATTCAAGCGGCAATGCAAGATCATATTTTATTTCATTTACGATTCCACTATCAATGGAACTTTAGAATGAGTGGTGCCAATAAATCGAAAACCGCGATTGGATACGATTGGCTGGGGATTATATTTTGTATTTACGATTATGGATAAGATTGATAAACAATCGGTAAATGCCGAAGCTATTGCTTTTTATGGGGAGCACATACTATCGTACATAATCTTGGAAGCAAGTCAATCTAATCGGAACCAAAATACCTTGGTCCATGAAAATTCAAAATCATCGGTCCGAGTAAACTAATTCCTCCCAATCCCCATCATTAAAGGTAAGTATAACCTAAAGTTTGATGATTTACGGCAAATGGAAAGATTTTCCGCCTTCCGTGCGGCGAGATGAAATAGCGGAATTGAATCATGGTGAGGCATTCAGGTAGCGTTAGGCACTGATAAGTAGGACCAGAGGACAAAACAAGAGAAAATATACCCCCCACGTCCAAGCATAATGGGAGGCTCAGGTAAGATATGAGGTTATCCCTGCTTATTCCTGCTTGTAATCCTCCGTAGGGCAAGTTCTGGAAAATTGCCACATTTGATTAATTAATTAATTAGTGCGAGTCAAATCTAATATGGCATTTCCAAACACATGGGCATCTCCCTAGGCATTCCAACTAAGGCATGGCAACAAAGGCAATTAATACATAGGCATTCTCTGGGTATGCACCCGGATAAAAGTAATACAAGGCGACTAAGGTTGGTAAGCCGAGTGGAAGTGGCTTCCCTATACGGATCGCGCAAACCTCTAAAGGCAAGAACAAACTTTTTGCGTTTGACCTAAATGGGCTGACCGAAAGCTAAGTTGATAGTATTTACTCTAGTTATAGTTTTCATTAGTCAGTACCTATTGAGCATTTACACTTGACAATTTAAACATTGTAGGTTTGGCCATAGCCATGATTATACCAATATCTCATTGAACTTGTCTCTTCCCCCAAATCCCCCACGCATTCGATTGCGTCTAATCGAGCCTTATGCCCCATGGAAAATATAGAGTTGCCGTTTGTCCAAATCAAAAAATTGAGTCACTTGCAGATGGTGTTCTGGCACGTGTGGTTGTACAGTGGTATTATAATACCATCTGAATTAGCATTATAATCTAATCAAGTTTCTCTTGATGGTATATTCAATATGAACCCTGAAATTGAAAATTTCAATCACGATGATCTGGAAAATATTATACATCATCTAGATAAGATTAGCTCTTACGATAACTACAACTGCAATGATAACTATAAATGCGATGATAACTACAACTGTAATGAAAATCGGGAAAAATGGCATGATGACCAACAGAATATGTTGAATGATAATCTCGAGTATCAGGATAATCTGGATTTTAATCATATTCATTATAACCACATTAATAACTATTTCGACCTGCTATCGAAGAATTTATCAGAAAATTACCAATGTGATTCAAATGAGCAAGACTTTGTTTTTGATGATGATCAACAAAATCCCATCGTTCCTGGCTTATTTCCAGCCATGAATATTAACGATCCCGATAAATTCTTACTGTTCGATATGCTACCCATCACTCCCTCGTTTGTCCACCCGTCAAAGTGAATAGTGTAAGTGTATTCTATAATAGCGTGGACTGGTTCTTGCTACAATTTTTATGTTAAATCCCGTTATCGGAACAAAATGGAATGTTTACAATTTTCCTAATTCACCTCCATTGGATCCATTTTGTCCTATACAATGCAGTCTGGCTGGTCCAGTATAATTATTTGATATAATTATCATTCATTTCTTCTAATATAGCTTGTTTTATAGACTAATTT